>CAWUFW010023517.1:0-74455 GCA_963921515.1 Calotriton arnoldi
AGCATGGAACTGCTTCCGAGGCTGGATGAGTATGGCACACGACGACGACGATGTGGGCACGGGCTGAGCGGCCAATACAAGTGGGACCTGTGGCACGAGGGGATATGAGACA
Source organism: Calotriton arnoldi (assembly GCA_963921515.1). Classification (NCBI taxonomy): domain Eukaryota; kingdom Metazoa; phylum Chordata; class Amphibia; order Caudata; family Salamandridae; genus Calotriton; species Calotriton arnoldi. The sequence continues at coordinate 113 of CAWUFW010023517.1, forward strand.
GTAGTAGGTGTCAGCACTGCACCCTATGTACAGCACTGTATGGATCACAGCTCCCGAAACATTGACTGGTGTCCACATTGACAGCCCCATGCCAAGACGGCTGTGTGCTTGCAGTCACACGTCACAGGTGAGAGGTTACATTGCACGTGCCAGGTGGCAGACGTACATAGTGGGAGCTGGCATGTGTGTGCATGTGTCTCCTGTTCAGGATCCACCAGATGGGCGCTGACTCTGTACTGACCATTGGACACAGCATGTTCCGTGGAAGGCTTGTGTGTGTGGGATGGTGGCACTGGATGTGCCTCCGTTGGGTGGGGGCCATGCACAGGGCGGGTACGTCGATGATTGCGCATTGTTGGTCACGGTGGGTGCACCAACTAAGATGTGTTGCCCTGTGTTCAATTCCTATGTCCGCATGATGATGGACTGTGGATGTGAGCAGACTACACATTGGTCGATGTGCTGTCTATATGCATGTGCCTTCACACCAGGCACAGCTGCCCCTGCACATGTGACCCCTGCTGGACTCGCTGCTGGGTCTGTGGAGCTGATGCACCTTCTGCGCGTGGGGCGGACAGCTCTCCTCACTTCCCTCATTGCGCATGTCATGTCTTTGCCGCAGGTGACATGGATCATGGAGGGCCCACATGTACGCGTGGGTAGGCTACACATGATTGTTCACTGGTCGCCACCCCCAGTCAGTGTTTCGAATGGGAAGGTTGTCGTGCTGGTGGTATGTTCGATGTGGCGGATGGGCGGGCCTAGGTGCGGGCTTACATTCCGGACATGGGGGTAGTTGAATTGGCGACTAGTTGCAGTACACACGGGACACGTCTCTTCCTTTCCACATCTGGGTCATCCCTTGTACTAACTGACAATGATACAGTCATCTTCGCCCCAGCCCTCATGTCCTCCCCTCGCCCCCCAATATGCATGCTCACCTGCGAGGCTAGCGCTTGCACAGGCAGCCCCAAGCTCGCACCAGAGAGGGCAAGGAGTGTATGTGTGGGTCCAGTTGCACGAGTGGGCTGTCTCAGGGTATGATGTGTGGCGGGACGCCGTCCACCTGTGTGGTGCCCCAAATGGAGACCCGGCCTGCATGGACTATGCATCACAGTCTTCGCCTTCCGGATCCGCCACCTGCGACACCCAGTGGCTGTGGCTGCCCTTGCGGCCAGGCCGCGTCCGTCTGTGGCTGATGGCCCACACATTCACTCTTTGGCCTCTCTGGGGAGGGCTCGGGGGTGGTGGCGCACGCGCTTGCACTTAGTCGCAATGGCATGTGTCGTGGTTGGTATGATGGGCAATGGATGGGATGGTGCGAGCCACCTCCCGTGACGTCAGTGCTGCTCGTGCTGTGGTGCGTCCCCCTACACTTCCATGTGACTTGTGCCATGCTAGACGTTGAGGTACTATTGCCTGCGTGATATGACCAGGAGGAGCGCGAGGAGACCTCTCACACACCATGCTCCACTGCCATCCCGTGCCCTGTATCGCCTGTGCGGATTGACTATGTTGGGGTTACACCTGGTCGACTGGGGCTGTGTGTGCCTTGTCAAGGGGCATGGCGGGCGCACAACAGGATCCAGCTTGTCCACAGAGGGTGGGCTGAGGTGCGCCTGGTACCGCTTTGTACGTGTGCCCGGCTGCTGTGCACACACGTGTTCACTCCCCCCGACAGGTGTCCTCTCACAATGCCCAGGGAAGCGGTGGTGTACTGTTCATGACCCCTCCCAACACGGCGTGCTCCAACTTGGCATGTGCGCATCTACCCGTCGCACCCACCCACCTGAGCACTGCGTCCATACGACTTCACACGACACATGTGTGTCTACCACAGTAGTGCTACTCATTTGCGTTGACATCCAATACCAGTGGACTACATGGTCATGTCACGACTGCCGTGTACTTCACATACTCTCATCCTCTCTCATTCGTACTTGTGAAATGAGTCAGCGGAGACAGTTCTGGTTTCAAACATTATATTGAGTCTTCTGTCCTCTGTGATGCAGTATAGTGGACACTACTGGCAGCGGAATACATGTTGAGGATATACTGAGCATGATAACAAATGGGATAGGGTGTGGGGTTACATCTGCTTGGCCAAGGCTGTGCTAATGTACATTTACGTATAGCTGCGGAGCTGCGGACTTTGACACAGACGGTATACATGTAGCCTACCAGACCGCTCGGCATCATGGGCACAGTCCATCTCAGTTCCATGTGACAGGTTTGCTGCGGTTGTTCCTCATGCACGCATGCATGTGAGATGACATCAGGGCATGTGCTTGCGTGCATGCAGCGGCGTGCCACTTGTTGTTGCACTGTGGTGGTTACTGGACATGTCACAGTCACTGGGGTCGTGTTGTTGTTGTATGCACTTGTCGTCCATGCAAAGGTCCTGGTATGGGATTCCCGGGCGGGGGTGGGAGGGGTGCAGCACCCACAGACTCCAGGCGACCTATTCATGTCCACTGAGCGGTGTGTGTGTCCATGGGCGCTGGATCCATGTCGTGTCCTGGTGGTTCGTGCAGTTCCGTCCATGTGGGTGCGATACACAGAGCCCATGCCACTGCCTCCCACGATGCATGCGGTGTTCCTGGATGTGATGGGGAACAGTGTGCATGTCCCGGTCATATCCGATGTCATGGCGATGTCGTTGATGGTGTGGTTACAGTTGCCGGTCGTTTGGTATGGCTGTTGTGGTGGTGACTGGCCAGTCCGTGCGGAAGCTAAGCATGGGTGCGGGGTTGGACATCAAAGGCCACTCGGGGAACCTGCGTTGTGGTCCGACGTATTTACAGGTTGTCAGGTATGCGATGCCGTCCAGCAGGGCTTCCATGTCATTGGTGGTGTACATGTTTGCCAGCCAATGTAGCGGATGGTGGCTGTCAAGGTGTTGTTCGTAAGTTGTCCCTTGGAGGACCATGATGGGGCATGCTGGGTGACATTCGATGTAGCTGTTTTCGATGATCCGTCGTGTGGAGGCACAGTGGTCCCATTTCAGTGCGGGTGCGATGTTGGCCACATACGCCATGCCCCCATAGGCAGAGCAGGCCCTGTTGTGTGCGTCCAGAGGGAGGAGTAGTGGTAGCAGGTCCGCCTTCAGACATGCCGGGTTGGAGAGGCATATCTCGACGGGATGCTGGTAGGTACACCTCCGACAGTAGAAGACGGGCATGACGCAGCTGAACAATGTGATGCGGTAAGTCAGTCGGTAAGTTACGTTCAGCAGGGACAGGAGATCGCATCCCAATGTATGGAACAGGTTGGTTTTGTACAGCTTGAGCTGTTCGTCGTAGTTGGGTAGGTGTGTTGCGGTTGCCATTTCGCAGCGGTGCGTTGTGGTGGCGTGCTCCGGCTGTGTGTGCAGTCTGCAATGTGCACGCTCCGAGGTTGCTGTGAGCTCTGTGTAGTCGTAGGGAGACAGGACTTGTGTTCTGTTTGCTTGTTTGGAGGACACGGGCCCTCTTCCCACATGCTTCTCAGACAGTTCAAGGTCAGTGCTGTGTGACTCCTTCCAATTAACTTGCATGTGGCCGACATGGGGGAGTGTTTTCTTCTTTCTTCCCCGTCCGTTGTGTGCTTCTGTGATATGCGCTATCTGCCCTGTGGTCGGTCTCCTCGGCATGCCTGTGTTGGTCTATTCTTGGACAATGGCTGTATTCACCGGCTTCTGTCGTGGGGCTGTGGTTTCGGTGTTGGAATGGAAGGTCATTCAGTGCTGTCTGCTCTCCCTTGTGTGGGCGGCAGGCTGCCTTTCCGCTCTGCTTTGGGCCTTGTGTGTGGATGTAATTCTTGGGCCACCTGTTGTCGGTCCCCGTGCTCTTTGGTGTTCCGTTTTATATGTCTTGTTCATATGTGCAGGGTGGTATGGGTTTTTCAGTGTGGTACTGGCGTTCCTCTTCCCGAAGGGGCCCTGCTTCTCCTAGTTGGTGTTGCCGCCGCTGTGTGCTACGCCATGTTTGTTACACTGGGGTGTGTCCTGCTGTTGCGTGACTTCACTGACATGTGTGCGTCGGTTGTGTGGCGTTGGGTGTTGTCCGTGATTTGGGCGTTGGGGACATGTCTGTGGCAGGCCTGTCACGTGTCATGTGCGTTCGGGGTGGGGCTGATGTGTGTGCTGCTTGGTTGTGTCCCTGTGTCTGTGTGCGACGCATGCATGGCGCTGCGGTTGGCCTCTGCATTGTGCGCATGTGTGGCGGCGTCATCGGCGCTTTGTGGCCGTGACGGGGTGGTTGGTTCCTAGTCCCAGGTGGTGTGTACACATGTGTTCCGCGATGTTAGGATTTGGCCTGTGTGTCATATGTGGATGCGATGGTGGATGTGTAGTGTACACGCGCTGGTGGGGGGTTGTCCGCTTTTTCCGCCCTTGCACTGTGTGCGCTGTTTGCGTGCACTTGTTGTGTGTGTGCCTACCTGCGTCTCCGCGGTACGTTGCGTCCTTGGTGGTGCATCAGCAGAAGCATGGGGAGGGCCTGCAGTGCTGGATTCATGCTCGGGATGCCGCTTCTTCGTTTTCCGTGCTCTGCGTCCGTGTTACCGCCTCTCTTTCACGTGCGGTGTCTCTTAGCCGTGGGAGCCGTTTGTTTGCGGCATCGTAATTTATACGCCGGGTGGGACGTGTTTCGTCGGACGGTGTGTGTCAGTTGGGCTGCGCCGCTACGTGTACGGGCGCACTTTGATGGCGGACGGTGTTGCTGGCTTGCCGGCGGTGTTTGGCCTACTTTACGCATCGTAATTGGACGGGCGTGTGGACTGCTGCGTGCCGGCGGTAACTGGTGGTTTTTGCATCCGCCAGCACGGCGGTTGTGCTTCCGCCCGCCATCGTAATGAGCCCCTTAATTACCACAATTAACACTATAAAATCTAAATTTAATAAATACTAATAAATAAAAAGAATAGTTAATTTATTATAATTAAAATACTTTCCACCCTGTTCCCCTATAAACCCACAACCCGCTACAGAACTAAAAAATGCAACATTTAATTAAAATACAATTAATAACTACTAAAAATTTAACACATATATTAAAAAACAAAATCTATACTTATACAAAAAATAGTTCACATACTTTCAAAATGCATACCAAAATACATAACACTAATTAAAACATCGATATTTTAAACAACTATACTATTGCAAACGATATTAATGACTTCGATATTTTCAAAAATGATATTTCTTACCTCCAAGTCGATATTCTTGACCACGATATTGTTGCTGTCGATATTTCTGCATCACGATATTTCCAACTCGATATTTGTGTATGTCGACATTTAAAACTCGATATTCTGTCTGTGAACCAGCTGTGTGGCCTCCCTTCCTTTTATTTAAATCAGTGGCCCAGAGGGACAGGGTCCCCGGGGCTGATACCGACATCTCCTTTATTTTTAGAAATGGCCCTGGGGGATGGGGTCCCCAGGGCCTATCATGGCTCAGAGAGGGGGGCTGCGTGGCACCTCTCTCCTTTAATTAAAAAACAAACAGCCCTGGGGGATGAGCCCGCAAGACCTCCTCCTCAGGCCTTTAAAGGCCCTGGGGACCAGCTCCTCCCCGGGGCTTATGAATTATAAAAGAGAGGAGCCCTTCTCCTACTTCGTGATTTCCCCATTGACTGCCACCTCCCTGGGGTACAAAACAACTGCAAAGAAGGGAGGGGGCCACACAGCCCCTCTCCTGGGCCAGTGCATGAGCAAATGCAAAGGGGATGGGGGGGCCGTGTGGCCACCTTCCTAGGCCGTATACGGCCATGGGGACCACCACCTCCCGCGGAAACTGAAACAGGGTTTGCGTGTGGCCTGACTCCTGGAGCAATTAATGACCCTGGGGACCGCCACCCCTTCAGTGCCAGCTCCCTGTGTCCTGGTGTGCCTATCCCTGGGACAAAGCTGTTTGCACTTGTTTGGCAGGAGCTATGACAGCTCCTGCCAAGCGATAGCAAACAGTAAGTCCTCTCCCAGCTGGCAGGAGCAGGAAAACTGCTCCCGCTGGCTGGGAGTGGACTTTCATCTGTTTTCCTGCTCACTGTCAAGCGGCCAGGAAAATAGATGATAGAATTGCTGCTGCATGCAGGGAGCAGCATTTTTGGCTTCTCCCTACTCGGAGGAGATATGCTGGCTTCCGCTGGAGGTGGGGAGCTGGCAGGGACCGCTGACCATTGGAGCTCCCCTGCAGTCCCCAATAGTGCTTAGTGGGTGCCCTGGGTGGGCACCAGGGCAACCAGCCTTAGTTTGTCAGGCAAGGGGGATGGGGTCCCCGGGTCCAAAATCGGCCAAGGGAGGGGGACCCGCGAGGCTTCCCCCCCCCATTAAGTTTAGGCTGGGCTCTGGGCAATGGGGTCCCGAGGCCGAATTAACAAACTTGCAAAACTATGCACTCTTGTTGGATAAAGGGGCAGGTGAGGTTCTGTTCTGGCTCAGATTCTCATTCCACAGAAATTAAACCTCAAGGGGAAGCCCTTACAAATATAAACATAACAGGTGCCCAAATTGAAGCTGGTGGAGATTTACCTCTTTCTAGTCTCATCGTCTTCTCTATAGGAAGATTTGTGTTATCACAGATTTCTGGATAAAGATGCACGAGGAACAACCACATTGTCGAAATGCACACAAGGTCACTGCTGACCTTTCCTCGTGGTCCATTATGCAGTTGTAGTGTAGAATACAGACTCAACATTTACCCAACAAGTTAGCACTTACTAATTAGCCAGCAGAAAGTACTGCAGTTGGATAGACATTTTGTGGAAAATTGTGGACCCTTGGTGTATAAATGTGCAGGTGAAGTTCCTTTCTGGCCCTGGTGCTCATTTCACTGAATTTAAACGTCAACGGGAAGCACTTGAATTTATAAACATAGCAGGTGCCCCAGTTGAAGCATCAGTTCTGTAAAGGGCAAATGATCCTTACTTCCTGGATTTGGCGAAGGCAAAGCAAATGTGTTTTCTCTGCAATTCCACATTGGAAAATGATCTGAAATCCTTGGTGAAGGTGAATGCATCATTGATCTATCGGAGCACAATCTGTAGTGACTGTGATGAGTGCATTCTTTCTTGGCCTATCCTGGTGAGAGTAGAGTCCATGGTTCTCCCTTTAAATGACTACGAGTATGCAAAAGTGTAAAATCACCTGGAGGCATTGCCTGTTTAGCCTTGCCCCATCCATCTCAGTAGTATGCAACTCACAGACCCATACAGTCACTAACACACACACAAAACCACTCACACACCCACTTACAGATCCATACAGCCACTCACACACCCATACAACTACTCACACACCCACTCATAGACCCATACAGTCACTCTATCAATCAATATAAATGTTATTCGGTCTTTGAAATAAAAAAACATAAAAGTACAACAATCCATGACACACACTTCAAAATCAACCTCGATATCAACAGTTTAAAAACCATGCTCGACATCAACAGTTTAAAAATACATAGAATAAGTACACAGTTAAAAAGTTCCTACTAAGATGTAAAAGGTGACAAATTTCCTAAGGGTGTTTAATCACAGCTGTTTCTCAACCTAACAGCGACTTTTAAAAAACTAGGGACGCTGATAATATTGTCTCCCTAAAGCATTTGCAAGTATCTGAATACGGGGCGAACCTGTGTTAAGTTAGCCTTTTTCAGTACGGGGAGAATATAATGTTTCCTGGGTACTTTATAGAAGCCACAAAACATCATTAAATGTAGTGTGTCCTGCGGAGACTTACCGTCGCAGCCGCAGGATGTAAGATTAACACACCTGTTCCCCTCCTGCGGCTAGGCTAACAAGAAGGGCAATAGGTCCAGCCGGAACCTAGTAAGTAAAAAGCTGTCGTTCCTACTTTTAACACAGAGGAGGTAAGGTTCGGTAAAGGGCACGGGTTTCAAGAGGACATATTGACAAACACTAGTCTTTATTAAAGCATCCCCATCCCTATCCAACCGCCTCCTTCTAAAAAAAAATTCTTTCAGCCATTTGTGGTCCTGCTTGCAGAAACTGTCCGGATTCCTAAATAAATCTCCCCTACCTAATCTCAAAAAACAGTCCCTGATATATTTAAACTATGGAATGTGAAGGAAATGATCCAGGGCCAGGCAGTCCTTGATAATCTCTTTGCTCATTTGGATCCCGGGCCTGGTCCAGATATTTATCCAAAGGGAGAGTGATCGAAAGGCAATAATGTCAGTTAGATAAGCTACTCCCAATTCTCCATGAACTGCGAAGGTTGAAGTACTTATGCGGGACACACAGAAAATGTCTCAAAAAGCATTTTCAACAATTTGCAACTCTTTCTGATTAGTGTAACCCCAGATTTCACTTCCATAAACTGCTTTAGAAATAGACTTAGCCTGTGAATCTGTAGGAGGGCACCAGTGGGTCTGCTGCCTAGTCGTGTAGCAAAATTAAATACTGCGGCAATCGCCCTGACATGGTCCTCTTTTTTCCTGTTAGCCATGGGATGCCAGCTCAAGCAGGAGTCAAACAACAGACCCAGATAAGAAAAATCCCTGGTCTTTGGGAACATAGAATGCCCAACTTTAAAAGTAATCGATATGGTTAAACGGGGTCCTATGACCATTACATAAGATTTTTTATTGTTCACCGATAGATCCAACTCCTCTATAAAATAAACGAACGAGTCCAGTAAGATCTGCAGGTCCCTCGCATTGTACCGCATCTGTTGTAGGGATTCTGCACATACACAGAGCTATGCACAGGATAATAGGACCTCGGAATATAGTGGTGAGCCAGCCATACACCTTAGCACCTAACACCCCAATCCGACTAGCTTTAGCGTCTCATTAGCAACAATGCTGCCAATGATTAGACAACCCAGAACACGGTATCTCTCTCTCAGGACTCGCAGAAGTAAGAACACCCTTTCATAACTCACTCATACTTGTCCACAACGTGCATAGTAAGAGACACTGTATAGTTTAAAATATTTATTTTAACTAACGTGCTCTAAGGTACAGTACACGTGCCAGTACTACCAGCATAATGCATAAGAATAAAACAATAAGCATAGTTACAATTCCATAAAATATGAACGGGGAAAGCATTTCATAAAGCAGTGGATATAGGGCTAAATGACTACACCACCCCCGTGCTAGTAGCTAGTTTATTATAAAAACAGAAGACCTCTGGGCTTTGGCTGGCAGACCCCCATACCTCAATATCTAGATGTAAGGTTTACATCGTCAGACAAGCACAGCTCTTCTCTCTGGAAAGGATTTTCTCCAAGTGATTCCAACAGTGAAAATCACAATATTAAAAGCACTCGAATTCCTCCAGTGCAGTGGCATTCAGTGTTATGTTTAAGTGCGAGGGGCTGACCAGATCAGCAAGAACAAGGGGCATTGTTTTTCGACCTTGTACATGATGTGCAGACGCAACCCAAAGGGAATAGGAGAAAAGGTGAAAGGCAGATAGTCCCAAAATAGCAGAGGCTGGAGGACAAAAGCAGAATGTAGCGTGCGCAAAGAGGCATCATGGCAGCCAGGCCTAAACTAACTTAGCTATGCAGACCACGAGTCCACAAACCACACGACACCCTCCCCTGGGCAGTCCATCGGTAAAGACATAGGACAAAGACAGAGTTCAAATAGATGGAGCAGAACTGCAACGGCCGTGGCGGAATGCGCCCAATCGGAAGTCAATAAATGGAAAAAAAAAAATTATATATAGATAGAGCACCCAAAAAAAAAAAAAAAACAGGGAGCGAGGACGCCGAATGCGGAGACCCCTTTAATCCAAAAAAGTGTTGGTGCAGAAAAACGCCACACCTTCCAATAGGACATCGTTGGAATCGTCAGAAAAAAGAGATGCCATCCAGTCCAGTAAATCAAAACTGCATTCATGTTCCTCGCAAGAGGGAGCAGCGAACAGCATTGCGGGACAACTTGCGTGATACTCAATATAACTCTGTTGTAGGAGAGTCTGAGCAGCCGCCCAGACATCCCATCGTGCCAAAATTCCAAGTGCAGCCACACGCGCCATGAAGCCAGGACCGGAACAGTCTCGTTCATGGGCCTCTAAGGGACCCACCAACTGGACAAAATCCGGGTGAGACAGAGACGTGTTGGAGAGGCAGTAATCCAAGGTCCATGAGAAAGGACAGCGGATGCAAGACATCACAGGTTGCACGCAAGTGAAATACGCAAAGCGAAAAGAAAGTCCATATGACACACCAAGTGTCGCCAATGGCAGGCCGCCGAAGGCTTCGAGGATGCGCTCACGGAGCGTCCGGAGTCGACCGTGGTCGAGGAGGGCCCCAGGAAGTGCAGCCATTACATAGCACACAGACCAAAAGCAAAACACCAGCCGCTAAGGCGAGGATCAATGGAAAGCCACCAAAGACGCTGGAAAAAATGGAATGAATAAAAGCTGGTATTACACCAAAGATAGTCTGAAAAGAGGTAACAAGGCCAGAGCCCACATCCTTAAAAAAGTGCACAAGGCCTTCGGTGCGTGAAGCATTAAAAACACGGTGAATCAGTTCCCCGAAATGTTGTGGGAGGTTTGTGTTCAAAAGTGCCTGAATTTCACTGTGGGTACTAGCCACCTGGAGCATGAACGTCTCCCGGGCGGATGTGAGCATAACCTCCTGATTCAATAATAGTGCCTTTATTCTGCTCAATTTATTGAAATCCGCTTTCAAAGTCGGAATGGAAGGCCAAATGGAACTATCTACGATGCCGTGCGGGGGAGGAAAAAGCACATTTTTGCAGCAGACAACCCTGTGAGAAACTGTTACAATATTGGGTATGCCAGCAAGCATGCCACAACAGTCCTGATTATTCAGGAGGAGATAGCTACCATTTGCAAGCACAGTGAAAGTAGGAGAAATAGCAGGAGCAGGAATGCCTTTTAAAACACAAGCAAGATTCGGAGCCAAAACATTGCAAGCTCTGTGCAAGGTAATGTGTTTACAAACAAGAGAATGACCCACGGTAGAATCACACAACTCCCCCGTGAGAAAAACTTCCCTCCCGTCCCTACAGCATTTATACATGAAAGGCAGGGACCAAAGTTCATGCAGGAAAGCACTGCCTAAAGGCTGAAAGCGGCCAACAGGATAATGCTTCATGCACGAACTGAATTCAAATAAAGAAAAAGGCAAAGCGATAACCCCGTGTACTAGCCACACAGCAGAATCTAGTTCCGCCACAGAGAATGGTAAAGGCTCTATCTTTTCGATATGTAACAGAGTGTATGCTGCATCTTTCATGGACATGAACTGCTGTTTTTCAGTTAAATTAAAAGGAAAGAATAAGGCAGAGGTGTTCAAAAAGTGCCAAGGAACTTTCCCCATTTTAAGCGTCTGCAAAGTCCATGCAAACTGCATCACTGAACGCAATTGATTTTGACCATGATATAACACAGAAACATCATCTTGCACAATATCAACAACAGAGGAAACAATATTCTCTAATGTATAAATGCGGGAAGACAGGGTATTAATACTATTGTCAACAACAGCAAGCACTTTTTCTAAATTAGCTTGATCGATTTCCCGAAGACGGGAAGCAGCTTCAATTTGCGAAAGCTTCCAGAGTTCATTATAAGTTTCATAAATGAATCTCTTAGGTCGAGGACCACGAGGCCCCAGAACAAAGTCGGACAGATCAATGTTGCCTGATAGGAGGGATAAATGTTGTTTAACAGAATCTAAAGAAGAGTGCTGCAACCACTGTTTACACAATTTACCAACAGAATATGTTGTAACAGTACGAGAATCAGAAAACCTGGGGCCCGGCCTATCCTGTTTGTAGCCAGGATCCGTGTCATGAAAACGCTGTTGGCAGGCATTAGAGGCTATGGGCCAGGCCAACCAGGGGATTGAACAATCTCAGAGACATTAAACGAATTGTTCTGAAACAACATCTTCAAATCTGTAAGGGACATATTGAAACACAAACTTTTGTTGGGAGTGGAAGACAATACAGGAATGGATGGGGCATTTAATTGTTTGGAGGTGGCCAAACCCCAACATGTTGTTTGATATATTGTGTGGTTTAAAAACAAAATCTGGGCCGGGATGAGGCAAGCACGGTGCAAGGCTTCGGTGCCCTGCACCTGCCATGCTTTGGAACCCCAAATAGATTTTAAATCAATGGTGTCCCGCCAATGTTCATATCCACCCACGGCTAAGGCGTTCAAAAAGGAACCCAAATACAGCAGTTTGGTGTGGGTTAACATGAGTTTCTGAGTAGACGAAGAATTCAATTTAAAATAATAGGACCTAGGATTAGATCTATTATAGTCTGTAAAATAAGAAAACTTATTTCTAAGAGTTTGGGAGCTACCTGGCAAAGGGGTCGGACAATGTTCCCACTGGGTGTAATTAAAGGGACCCCGAAGGGTAGTTGGTTTATGGACAAAGTGGTTGCCCCAATGCTGGTAACAATATAATTCGGCATCATTTGCAGAATTCATGTACAAATCTTCGGCATTAAAAGCAGCATAATATTTCAAATCAGTAAACAACGATTCGACGGCATGCAGATCCCAATCGTCAGAATGAATATTACTTTTTACGATATCACCCATTGAAACACGAAGGACATTTGGTACATTAATAATTTCGGTCGGTCCATGTATTTGGAAGTTTACCGCATCCCAAACGATGCCATCTGCGACTGGAAAAGCTGAAATGTTCACGAATTTGTGGTCTCGCTTTATGATGTGAGATGAAGAATGTGGAGCCAAAGTTCCAGCGACAGAGTTCACTGCAGAGCGTTGTGGCAAATAGTGTCCATTGATGAGCAGAAAAAACACGGTGACAAAGCCAATGGACATGAACAAAAAAATCAGGAAAAGTACCAACCAGATGTATGTCCATGGGGGGATCAAAAAATTGTCTCTGAACCAGGATACAAAAATACTGAATTTAGATGGGACAAGTGATGAAGTGGAATCCGAGTCAAAGGAATAACGCGTTGGGTTCAGTGGCGTTGTTGGTAAATGAGCCACGGACTCGGTTGCGGGGTAGGTATACTTGGCCTCCTCGTTGCAGGGGGAATCCGAGCAGTCTTGCAGGGGATCAGGCAAATCTACCATCTCGAGAGCAACATCAGTGACCGTTCGGGCAGAAGGGCCAAGAACATTTGTCCGGCAAATGACAGGACAAGAGACCGCTGGTGTAACACTATTCAGGAACGGCCAGATGTTGTAGCTTGACATTTTCCACTGAGCTGTATCTGTTCTCTTTGCGACCAGGAAGCGGTGGTAAGATGACTGTACGAGTTCCCTTCAAGCCAAGGACTGGAACTGGTGCACGATAAGAGGGGCCGAATTCTTTTTTGTTCTCCACCTTCTCTCGAACCAGGTCTCCAATCTTCGGAAGCCAGCCGGCAACCGGAATCTGCAGCGTATCATCTGTGGCTGAAGGTAAATGTGCGATTGCAAGTTTGTCTCAGGCTTCTTGTAAGTCCTGTAACATAGTAGAATGGTTATCTACATCAAAGATGGCGGATTGCGCCGCCATGTCTAGACCATCAAGGTCAGGCACAAACATTCTTATGCCAAAGAGCATTTCGTATGGGGTCCGCCCACCCAGAGGTCTTCTAGGGAGATTATTAAGTGCACGTTGTACAGTATACAAGTGGGCCAGCCAGTTCCTGCCAGTACCTAAGACTCTAGCTGTCAAGGATTGCTTTAAATCACGGTTCATTCGCTCCACAATTGAATTACCCTCAGGTCTATATGGAGATGAAAATTTCACCCGCACTCCCAGTGAACCCATTGCGTCCTTGTAAGCCTTAGAGGCGAACGCTGGACCTTGGTCAGAATGGAAGGTGCCACAGGCGAAAATTCCCACAAAGACACGCAAATCCCTGATGACATTTCGAGCGTCAGCACTCCGTTGTGGCCAGACCCAGATGAAACGTGTGCACGAATCCACTGCAACCAAGATGTACTTATATGCAGTGTCAGAAGAAAAGGGACCGCAGTGATCCAGGTAAACACACCCAAAAGGTCTGTTTGAAATGCAGAGCGGTGTCTGTGGTGGCCGTGTAACCGAGGAAGGCTTAATTTGCTGACAAACGTCACAAGAAAGCACATAAGTACGGGTTTGTTTGTATAAACCACACCACCAGTAACGCTGCTGCAAGATGGAAACCGTAGCAGACACTCCAGCATGAGCTGATGCCATGCCTTCGTGTGCTGCCGTAATCAAGGAAAGTCTGCAGTCCGCGTTGGGAATCAGCCAATCACCAACGTTTGGAATTCTTACATAAGGAGCCTGTTCGGGACCTAATTGATAAGAGTATTTTGAAGGGAAACCCCTATGGTAATTAGCACCTTCCTTTGTCGCAGCAATAGCTGCTAGAATATCATTATCTATTTTAGACATGGATCTGGTAACTGCTGCGACTGAGCACGTGACTACTGCGGATTTGGCAGCTTCATCTGCCAAATCGTTACCAACAGCATGTGCGCCCACACGCTGGTGGCCAAGAGTGTGTACGACCTGTGTGAGAGGCAGACGTTGTTGTAAATCTGCCACTCAAACCCAAAGCATTTTATGCTTGATTGTGCTGCCTTTTGCATCTCTATAGTCATTTTGTGACCAAAAGAATAGATTGTCATTGTAAGACTGGACACAGTAGTAAGAATACAATAAGAGTAGTCACATCAGGAGTAGCGAACTCAAGTGCTAGCACCAATGCGCGCAGCTCGGCCAATTGTGCAGTACTGTCTCCCAGTGCCTGAGTGTGCACTACAGTTGATTTGAACTTTCCGTTCACAAAGGAACCTGCAACAATAGCACATGCTGCTGAATAAGCATGCTTGGAACCCGTGGCCGGTTGTGCCAAACCATCGGTATAGATAATACATTCGTAATCCTCAAGCGGTAGTAAAGACAGAGGAGGAGGATGAACGAATTCATACTGCAAAAACTCCTGAGTCTGAAGAGAAGAATCAAAGATAAAAGTGACATCCGGAGATGTCAAAGATGTTGCCCATTGTATCCAACGGGGGTGCAAGGCTTTAGAGTTCGGAACACTTGCTTTCGTCACTGCCTCTAGGGCAGGATAGGGTGTTACCACCAAAATGCGTTTTCCCTGTGCCAGTGCGCGTTCCTTCAGAATCGCCATCTGCACTGCAGTCAAAACTTTCTCCACAGAGGAAAAGCGCATTTCTGCAGAGGTGTAAAGATGTGACTTGTATGCAATCGGTACTGTGTCACCCTCGTTAAAGGTCAAGTACGTGAAACCCACTGCCCCTGGAATGATTCTAATCACCAGGTTTGTGTGGTTATCACGAGTCAACAAGAATTTAGATTCAAGTAGGTCTGTCTGCAAAGACTGCAGAATGGAGGAATGCTCCGGAAGCCAGCATGACTTCGAAAAGTTAGGTTGTATCAAGGCATACAATGGCTTGATACGCTGGGCATAATCGGGAATGTAAGTACGCCCGAAGTTCAGAAAACCCAGTAGAGACTGAAGTTTCTTCAGAGTAGTAGGAGGGCACAAAAGTGCACATTTCTCTAGGAAATGGGGGGCTAAGCCCTTACCTTCATTGTTGAGCTCATAGCCCAAAAACAAAACGGTAAATTCAGCAATGTGCGATTTTGCAAAGTTAAACTTATAACCTAAAACCGCAAATTCGAGAATAATGCGGTCCACTCGGTTAAGATGCGGGAGTAACTCGTCGTCTGTCAGATAGATATCATCGACGTACGAACATGCATCTGGGTCTATGCTGTCCAACAAAGAGACGACACGGGCAGCGAATACGCCTGGACTGTTTTGTAGCCCATAGGTAAACGCCGGAATTTGAATAATTTGCCACCGGATGTAAAAGCGCTCCATTGGCTACTCTCCGGGGCCAAGTTGTGCGTGTAGAATCCATTGGATAGGTCAAGTGTAGTTTTATATTTTTTACGAACAAGACTGTCTACTAGTGCAGAACTATGTGTGTTTTGCACCGCAAAGGTCCGACAATGAGAGTTCAAATGTCGGTAATCCAAAACTAAGCGGTACGATACATCGGGTTTAGAAACCGCGAAAAGGAGATTATTCATTGGTGATACTCATGTTTCAATGACTCCCTGATATTCTAACTGAGTCAGAATTTCGGAAACGGGGCCTTTTGCATCCCGTTTGATGGGATATTGGGGTTGTGGCTGTGGCAGCGACCGCAAAGGTATTTCATGGGGTGGTGAATCTTCATCCCAGCCCACGTGGTTGCGGTATAACGCTGGAGCCAGGGACACAGCCCATTCAGCTGCTAGAGCCTCCGCTTTGTCCTTGGGGACATGGCGTGAAAAGCTCGGAAGGATTACCTCCTCCCCTTTATGTGCGGCAAGTACGAATGGTGACGGCCAATCCGCCTCCGCCAACAAAATGTTGTAAGAAGAGGTCAGATTCTCCCAAAAAATCCCTTTAATAACACGCTGTATGTCACCTTCAATTTGAATGACAATATTATATAGTCTGTCAGGGGGTGCCACTCTGGTATCTGCTGTCTCGACAGTAACGAATGTTTCAGTTGCTGTCGCCTCCACATGAGGACGTAGTGCCTCTCGCACTATGGTAACTTCCGCAGCGCTGTCTAGGAGCGTCACTGCCCACGTCCAATTCAGGAGTCTCGTTCTCACAGTCTGTGGCATATTTTGCTGTTACAGCGGCAACTTTCTTCTGAAACTGTGGGCGAGAACGTGGAAATTCTTCTGTTTTCCCTCTGACCTGTTGTCGAGGTTGGTCTCGCCCCTGTGGAGCCTCTCGGGCCCTTCCTCTATCCTGGCGATCACCTCCACCAGCCTGCGAAGGCGTCGGTTCCTGTAAAGAACGAGGAGAACGCGAATCAGGGACGTGAAATCTCTCTGGAGACTTAATTCTCGCCCTATCACGCAAATCATATGTGCGTTCAGAAGAGACAGAAACCGGGGATGCGCCTCGCGACCCCGACTTCGTCTGTTGCTTACCTTGTTTTTTCAACCTCCAGCTCTTTTTAGTAAAAACTGGTTTCTCATCTTTCTCAGACTGAGTTTTTGGTTGTTGTTGCGATTGTGTTTGCGTTTTAGAAAAAGACTTAACTCCCAGGCTATTTCGGCCAATTGTTTTGTAAGCCTGGGCAATAATTTTTGGCAATTCGCGTGGCTTGTCCAAATCTGGGACCAAAGCCAAAGCATTAGCTACTTGAAAGTTAACTGCATCGCCCTTGACATTCGCAAGGATCAACTCAGCTACTACGTCGAACACTCCCACCAGTCTCATCCCGAATTCCACAGCCGCTTCAGGGCCATGTTCATCCTGCACTCGTTTAATCACAGAGGGGAGAACCGTCATGGAAGGAGTGCCGAAACACTTCGCATACACTGCTGCGAATACCCTACCCCAGTTGTTGCATGCAGTCAACTCGGGTACTAAGTCTTTTGGCAAACTAATCGTCAAAATCCTGTGTTTTTTTCCACAGGAGAAGTATTTGGAAAAACTGCCTCCAGCTGGTCAAATTTTTCTGCAAGCCAATAAGGAAAATCATCCTTATTTTGTGGGCGCTTGCCCAACACAGAATTAACCATGACAGGACTTATGGTTACACCGCCTGCTCCAGCTGGATGGGCTGCAACTCCAGGCGGGACTCCCTGGATGTTGCCTGTAACATACTGTACTAAAGCTCTATGCACTCGTATCAAAGACAAATGCAAAATACGCAGTTCACCGACTGCCACCGTCATATAACGCGGATGCGGGGTATACCCGGCCAAGACAGGCCAAGTGGCCCCTTCAATTGATAAGGGGCCTAAACGAACTGCGGTAACCGGTTGGGGGAGGGCGCCATCAAACCAAACACGGTGTTGCCAAGCCATGAGCGGTACTTCAATATTCCTATACGGTCTATAGTGTTGAGGAACAACGGCGGCTTCATATTCACGGAACAAATTATCAGACCCATCCACCGCAGGAAAAGTGATCCATGAGTAAAACACTTCAAAGTGGTAAGCTGGATCTGCTTGTACCACAAAGATCACATCGACACCCGCGTCAGGCACTCCATACACTGTCAAGTGAGCTCGGAGCGCTGCGCGGCTATGTGCCGCAATGGCTACAGCCATTATAAGGCTAAAAGTTCTCGACAACCTAATATGTGGCAGCACAATAGAGGGTATTATTTAATTTTTTTTTACTAACTTCAAGCTTGAAAGAACCTATAAAAACGACAATATAGGAGGTATCACCGTCACACACGCTTCCGGAAGCGTCTGTGAAGGGAGTTGTGGACAAGCACAAGAACTACTCAAGCGACTCGCAGATAAGCCGCCCACTCGTTGGTTGCGCCATGTTGTAGGGATTCTGCACATACACAGAGCTATGCACAGGATAATAGGACCTCGGAATATAGTGGTGAGCCAGCTATACACCTTAGCACCTAACACCCCAATCCGACTAGCTTTAGCGTCTTATTAGCAACAATGCTGCCAATGATTAGACAACCCAGAACACGGTATCTCTCTCTCAGGACTCGCAGAAGTAAGAACACCCTTTCATAACTCACTCATACTTGTCCACAACGTGTGTAGTAAGAGACACTGTATAGTTTAAAATATTTATTTTAACTAACGTGCTCTAAGGTACAGTACACGTGCCAGTACTACCAGCATAATGCATAAGAATAAAACAATAAGCATAGTTACAATTCCATAAAATATGAACGGGGAAAGCATTTCATAAAGCAGTGGATATAGGGCTAAATGACTACACCACCCTCCCCGTGCTAGTAGCTAGTTTATTATAAAAACAGACGACCTCTGGGCTTTGGCTGGCAGACCCCCATACCTCAATATCTAGATGTAAGGTTTACATCGTCAGACAAGCACAGCTCTTCTCTCTGGAAAGGATTTTCTCCAAGTGATTCCAACAGTGAAAATCACAATATTAAAAGCACTCGAATTCCTCCAGTGCAGTGGCATTCAGTGTTATGTCTAAGTGCGAGGGGCTGACCAGATCAGCAAGA
This sequence comes from Calotriton arnoldi, assembly GCA_963921515.1. Taxonomy (NCBI): domain Eukaryota; kingdom Metazoa; phylum Chordata; class Amphibia; order Caudata; family Salamandridae; genus Calotriton; species Calotriton arnoldi. Next base: position 19,075 of record CAWUFW010023517.1, read on the forward strand.
ACAAGGGACATTGTTTTTCGACCTTGTACATGATGTGCAGACGCAACCCAAAGGGAATAGGAAAAAAGGTGAAAGGCAGATAGTCCCAAATGAGCAGAGGCTGGAGGACAAAAGCAGAATGTAGCGTGCGCAAAGAGGCATCATGGCAGCCTGGCCTAAACTAACTTAGCTATGCAGACCATGAGTCCACAAACCACACGACAATCGTCTGCGTAAAATAAAGACACCAGGGCCTCTCCTGGGGACAGTCTACTTTTGAAATAGATAGGACCTGCTCCAAAATTATTAACTTATAACTTTAAAAGTAATGGGGCCAAGATACAGCCCTGCTGCACCCCTCTTTGAATTTTAAAATGTCGGGTGACATCTAGGTCTTTTGAATAGCGTACGGCTGCCACTGTGTCCCTGTGGAGGTCCCTCAAAAATAAAACAATGTCCGGACCTATCCCCATAGATGACATAATCTGCCAGAGTTTGGATCTATTTACTCTGTCAAACGTGGATGATAGATCGATAAATGCTAGATTTATGGAGCCGGGTCTTGCAACAGTATATTTACTTAATACTAAATAAAAGTTCAGGCATTGATCCACGGTTGACCTCCCGGACCAGAAGCCGTACTGTGCCTCCGACAAAATGTTGTTAGTCTCTGCCCATTCAGAGAGCCTGTTCAGGAGAATGCACCCCAACACCTGAACCACTGAGTCAAGTGGGCCTGTAGCAGTGAGTTCTGTCCCTGTCGCCTTTTAAAAAAACTGGTACAATAATTGACCTTGCCCAAGACTCTGGGGGGGGCACCCTCCACAGCGGCATTAATAACCGAGGTCAGGACGGGGATCCAAACCTCCACATCCTGTACGTACAGATCCTATCTGGGCTCAGAGCCTTGTTCTTTGATAACCCCAATATGCCTTTCTTGACCTCCGCAGATGAAAATTTTAAGGCAGAGTTCCCTTCTAACCTACACATTCCCCCACTAATTGCAGAGGATGGAGAATTATAAATTTCCTCAAAATGTCCCATCCAGCTGTCTTCGGTTATAGAAGCCTCTAAAGCGTCACCGGTATCTGCTGTGAAAAGGGGATTATTAATGATACTCCAGAATTTGGAGCTACTCCTCAGTGTGCTGGCCTCTATCAGTTCTGACCAGGCCTCCTCCTTTATGATATTCTTCTGTTTAGTAAGTTCTTGTTTGTACAGGCTACAACTATTCCTAACTAAGGTGGTATCCCTTGGTTTGGCCCTCAGAGCTCTCTTCAGGTTTCTCAGTGCCCGGGAGCAAGCTGAATCAAACCACCTCGGCTACATACCCTGTTGCCATGGGCTGGTACCATCAATAGTTCCGAAATGGTATTGGAAATCTCAGAGAAGGCCTCCAAGATACTAGGTGGTGTTCTGTTGGGATATACAAGTTTCGATCTCGTTTTTACGCTGGATGTAAATAGCGTTATAAAAAGAGTCTGGAATTATTTGGGACCCTTTAAGCCTCTTACCTCTATCAATGGCCTTAAAGGTCCCTCTCGCCCCCGCCCTGGGAGAATGAACCAACAGGTACCCACAGATAGTAGTGCACACTGGGTTATGATCACTAAATGAGCTTGAGGAAATTACAAATTCCGAAATAAAAGAATACAAGGATGCAGAAACAAAGATAAAATCAATAAAAGACTCACATCCCCTCCCTGTAAAGGTGGGGTTCATCTCCTTTTCCCGGGGGGCAACTTACACATTGCTGAAACTAGGTCAAATTAATTTAAAATGGCGTTAAGACTTGTTCCCTGTTGGGTATGTTCTATGAATATACCAGTCATGCGGGAGCATCCTAGAGCCTGCACTCATTCATCCCTCGGATCCCCACATAAATGAACATTAAATTCACCAACTACAGTAAGTTATGCATCTGACACATTGAATCCTTTTGAGTTTCTTAAAAATGACCCCAATACATGAATGGTGGTAACCCCTGGGGGCGCTGAGATAGCATTATAAAAATTCAACAGGATCAATTTACTCGACCCCAGGGAAAATAAAAGGGCTTGAAAAGTGGGAACTTCTGTAGGTAGAACCTTAAGGCTACAACGGATCGCTAGGGACACAAAAATGATCAATCCCCCCATTGATCTGCCCACCCGTGCAGGGGTTGCAGGTAGAAAAAAAGTCTTGTAACCATCCCAAAAAAGTGGTTTGTAGTTGCCCATGTCTACTGGAGACATATCACATCAAAATCTTTGATAAAGGTCAACCACGTAGGGTCACTGAACTTGCCAGCAAGGCCAGCGATATTCCAGCTGATAAGGTTACACTCTTTATGGCCTGAAGAAATAAGAGCCTGGGGACTCGGGTCTAGAAGTGCGATCTGAACCTCTTCTGGAGAGTGAGTCACAGACGGTCAATTGCAGCCATCCAGGGTTGATAGGGGGGCAAAACTATTCGAGAGCACGATGTTCGGGCGGCCCCTTGTCAGATACTCTGAGCCAAATCCAGAGGTCCCAGAGTTTGCATATGGCCAGGTTGTGATGGGCAGCCTGGTGGTGTGTAGAAGAACCCCAAGGGGAGGGCGACAATGGTAGAGTTAAACCCACTAGGGGTGGGACGCCTAGTGGATGCAAGAATTCACTCTGCTACGTGAGGCCTGTTGAAATTGATGATGATACAGTCCCCTGAAAAGGATTTACTGATTTTGCCAATCCAGTTCACTCTACGTACCATGATGATATGACTTACCACCCTAGTCCCCAGTGTGGTATTTAAGTTCAGCCAGTGCATAACTTTATTTTTTAGTTGATCAAAGACCTCCGTGGTACCTGATGAAAGGATAGGAACGATCCCCAGCACTACCACGTAAGGAGTAGATTGAGGAGGAAGATTAAGGGTAACCGGCCTGGGGCAAGGAGAACACATGTCCTGGATGTATGGCCTGTTAACCACACCTTCAGATGGGCAGGTAGATGCTATCTCATTCCTACCTCCCCCCTTCCCCCGGTGCACACCAGCACTTAACAATTGAGGAATAGTGGTTTGGCCTCGTTAGATGGGTATGGGGGCTAGGAATATCACCAGAACTCTGAAATCTCGTCGGCTCAGCATCCCCTACAAGTCGTTGTGTCCCATATCGGTTAGCGGGCATGGTGAAACTGTACGAGAGTGATTGAGGATGGGGAATTCCACACAACAAGTGGACTGAGACTGGGACTTGATTTGTTTAGAAAGCTCTTTTTCAATAGCTGTTAAATGATAACTAATAGGCTCCAACTTAGCATCCAATTTAGCCTCCAAAGAAGCTATTACAGAATCTCAAAAAGAGTCCAGCAACACCACCAGATCGGACTTTGCCATGTAAGTAGTGTTGATACTAATTGGTGGTAAATCCATTAGTGACCCTGGGGCGCTTGGATTTGTTGGCAGTCGTCAGCCACTTTGTTTTGCCTCCCAAGTTGGTGATCTTCTCGACCTGAGCAGGTGATGTTTATTTGACTGGGTTTAGCATCGGGGGCAAAGGAAATGAAGGTGCCTTCGCTGCCTCCACGGCCAATGGTACTGGATCAATGTCCTCCCAGCCACTATTCTGTGTTTGAGGTAAGGTGGACAGTCCCAACACTCGGTCAGGCAAAAGGGCACCAGAAGGTAAATGAGAAAGGGGGGAACAAGAGAGCCTATGAGATACAAGCTCTGTTTCCTTATCAAGCACTCCAGCGGCACGCTGCAAAAAGGCATCCATGATGATAACCTTTTACATAGGAGCATTGGGTGCAACCGCAGGAACTTTGCGTTTACCCATGAATATTTAGGGATTATCCTAGAGTAATAAAAAACAAACAAGGGAAGGTTGTGGTGGGTCCACTGGCCTACAAAGTCCTTCTAAGTCTTTTGGTGTACTAAGAATAGGGGTCAACTTGTTGTTAGACCTCTTCTATGGGGAAGTGCGATGACAGCAACAGCAACAGTGGCAGAAGCAGAGCAGATAGTGACAAACGGGAATCACAAATTGCCAACTTACCTCCTCCTCCTGGTCCCCCAGCCACTGCCTCCACCCACGCGAGACGGAGACAAAGGGCAGTTGCAAAATTTCAATGGTGAGAAGAAAAAGCAAAATTTGAAACAGTAACAGCAAGTTAAGTTTGTAGTTCATAGACTGTGAATTGTACATGAGCTGCTGCTGGCAACGGCAAATGGCAACAACGTGTTGTAGTGTTATTGTGTTGTAGTGGGCTTGAAGTTCCTCCACTCCAGATCCATTGCAGCCAGGAGGTTCACACTATGAGGGTGCCTCAGCTAGAGGGGCTGAGGCCAAGTGGGACCAAGCAGGGCGGGACCTGAACCACAGAACTCCACACGGCCAGATAGCCTAGGAAAAGCCCAGAGCTCTGTCACCCAGGCAGCCACTCCAAGGAAAAACACAGGGCAGCAAGGCAGCCAACCAAACAGACCTCCTCTGCGCTGCCAGCAGCTACTTTCACTGCTGGTATAACTGCCCTGCCGCGCACCTCAAAGCAGGTGCAGTAAAGGTATCAGGGCAGAAGCAGCTGTAGCTGCAGCGCATATGGCAGATACGGAGATGCCACAATCAATGCTGTGACGAACCGAGTGATCGAGTAGCTGGGGGACCCCTTTGACCGGGCCAAGGATCTTCTCTCTTCTCTCTAAGGGCAATCATAAAATCTCAGTGGGCTCCAGGTTCCAGGATTCCTCATGCTGCACGAAACTCCGTGATGTGAGACTTGTGGACGGGCACAAGCACGTCATCAGGGGAGTGGTCATCCAAGACATACACAACCACTCACAAAGGTTGTTGGTTACAGTTAGGAAATACAATTTTAAAAAACCTTTGAAATTCACAAAAAAACAAAGGTTACAGGGACGTTATAGTTAGGACATATAATTTAAAAATCTTAGAAATTCACTGAAAAAAACAAAGGTTACAGGGACGTTATAGTTAGGCTCAGATTTTACTCATACAAAACCATTGAAATTCAGCAATTATAGTTACATGAGCTAACTATAACTTACTCCCCTGCAATGCACTGCTTATGACCTCACATATTACATCACTCATGACATGGTCAGTGACTCCCAACACTTATGAATGAACAAATGTCTTGTACCCTGATGTTTGACCATATTACATGCTGTTGGTAATAGCTAGCTGCAGCTGGTGTTCCCCAGTTTGTTTCAGGGTCCACGGAAACATCCAGAAAATCCACCAGAATAAGCATCAAGCAACCAGCATAGATGACCTCAACGTGAACCTTCTGAAAGACAGTGCTCATCAAATTAATCCCCTGCACCTGTTCCTTGCTATAAGCAATTGGAATGAGACCTTTGTGAACATTCTAAAACACCTTCTAGAAGACAGCCTCATCAAATTAACCATCTGCACCTGTTCCTTGTTACAAACAATTAGAATGTGACCTTTATGAAAGTTCTAAAGCAGTCTTATTTAAAGTCCGTCCTTCGCATGCTTCAACTCCCTCTGCATACTTCGCAAGATGTTCAAGTGGATTACCCCGACTCCAGCAAAGCCGTCACTCACGCACTCATCACCAGCAGACTGGACTACGGCAACTCCCTGTACGCCAGAATCAACAACAAACTCCTCCGCAAACTCCAGACCGTCCAGAACGCCACAGCCAGACTTATGCTCCGCGACCTCCACTGGCTCCCTGTCAAAAGAAGAATAACTTTCAAGCTGCTCACTCACGCCTACAAGGCGCTCCACAACACTGGACCCCAATACTTCAATGGCCGGATCTCCTTTCACACCCCCAAGAGAAACCTCCGCTCCGCCGACCTCTCCCAGGCCAACGTCCCACGTTTTTACAGGACCAGAGCAGGTGGAAGATCCTTCTCCTACCTCGTTGCCAAGACCTGGAACAAACTCCCCCTTCACCTCCGACAAAGCACGACACTGCACCAATTCAGGAAGGACCTCAAGACCCTGCTCTTAGAATGACCCCACTGGAGGTGCTCACACCCACCCCCAGTGCCTTGAGACCCTCACGGGTGAGTAGTGCACTTTAGAAAACAATGATTGATTGACTCCTCCCCTTCACTTAGCCTCTTCGCCTGCCACCTACCTGTTTCCTGGCCTCCAGGACTCTGTCTTGCCAGCTCCCTTGATTCTCCCGCTTTGACCTCACTGCAAGCAATCTCCCGCATTAGTCTTGCACCTGTATGGAAAACAAAATAACAACAAAACTAAAGGTTGGTTGAGATTTGAAAAGCTTTCGTGAGGTGATACCTTAAGAGATAGAGTTAATACAAGACTAAAGTCTTATTATTTGTTTGTTTATAGGTACTGTTGTATACTTTATAGGGTGTCCATAAACGGGCTTTCTAGACTCATGTCCTTATATAGGCACAATTCGCCTTGCCCATATATAGGCATAAAATCCCAGACCTTATTTAGGCATAAACCATGCACTCCAAATACAGGCATGGATTCCGACATCCGTCCACCCTAACGTCTCAACAAGTCCATGAAAAAACAGACCCTCAGGCTGCGGGAGTTTCCCTTGCCCAGGACTTTTGATTTCTTCAAGGACTCATACATTATGCATGAACCGTTAATCCCTAGAGGTTCATTCATGACGTCTTTCGCTGCCCAACTCACGTCAATGCTAACATTTTCAGGTATAAATATACCTTCCCAAACCCCTGTAAATCAGAGGAGACCTCGACTTCAGAGGAGCCCGATTCCCGGCCGGACGCACTGAGAAGACGGTGTCATTCCTGCATGCAGAGAGTCCAGCTTCCAGTGATCTAACTTCCCTTGCGGGGTGTTGGAGTTCGAGTCCGGAAAAGAGATTCCTACCTCTCTCATTCTTCAGGTATGGAGCAGACTAGAACCTAGAGAGACTCTTGGCATACTGAAACTCTTGGCATACTAGGCGTAACTTACTCTTAGTATACTCTAGTCAGGAATACAGCACCTAATTCTACTTCTCCCTACACCTCGGAAAGGTTAGGCACACTGGGTAGACCTAGGATAGAAACGCATCGTATGAGTACTCGCATTTTTAGGCTGTGTCATTTTATGTAAATGCATATATGCTGAAAAGATAATGCTAACGCAGTATTATTTATTTCTACTGCTCACTCTGTACATTATTTATCTCGCATACTGTCCTGTGATCGTAACAGCACATCTAACTTACAACAGAAACAAGACTGTTCAATAAACCTTTTTATTGAAACACCCGTCTGTTATTTCTGTGTAACTTTGAGACGTAATTGAATCCTGCACAACTGAGCTGAGTGAAATAGTTATCTATTGTTTCTACGACTCTGGGACACGTCCTGATTCTGTAAGGGAAACACAGTGGTCATGTTTTGCGGCTGCCAGAAACTACTCCCTTCTTGTTGTCAAGAAGTTTCTAGTGGCCTCTGAGCTAGCTGGCACAAGTAATTAAGTTTAATATACTCGATAGGGACATACTGACCTCAGTCCTATGTCAAACCTATAGGATATATTATTCCAATGCGCAGAGCCTATAAGGGAAATAGGAGCTACACTACATGGCGCCCAACGTTTGGTAAGGCAGTAATTCAACGTTAGATACTGAGTAACTCTGCTGTGCATAATATTCTTTTCTCTCTCAGAGACCCCTACCCATATACTCCAAAAGACGTCTGGAGTGGGCAGGGTTAGTATCCGCCACGGCTACATAGGGCAGTACCCTATATATTAGCTGTTTGGTTTGCTCAACGTTGAAGGATACAGTGTTCCACAATATTGTGCACCTTATCTTTGTTTCCTTGAAATTTGTTTTACATTTTTCATAAAACAAAATGTCCTTAAACGGGGACAATCCCGCCGGAAACGGTGGAGCTGCGGCTGATCCAGCCCAGCCAGCACTTTTTAACAACACAGGTTTAAATGAAACCGAGGAGGGTGTCATTGACATCGCTCCAAACTTAAGAAGAGCCATTACTCTAAAACTTATAAAACATGGCCTACCACCGAGAGGAGGTAGAGCAGTTTTCGTGATTGAGGCACATGAATCCTTTCAGACAGAGGTATTCTATTCATGGGTAATATTTCCTGAATCCAATTCAGTAACTCACACATTTCACTTCTACAAAGAAGATGAACCACCAGAGGAATACATTCCTTTCGAGGATATTGAAATTCCATTAACATACCAGGAGCATCAGCTCTGGTTTAAAGGCGCCCTAAAACATCACAGAAATATAACCAGGCTCGGTCCACTAGGTAGACCAGGAGCAACTTGGCCGATTCTAGCCGGCTACACACCTCATCCTGAACTTGACATAATGTCAGATGAGGACTTGTTCAACTACAAGAACTAATAAAAATCTACAGACAATTGGTTCAATATGTCATGCGGACTTTTACAGTCCAACCACCATTAACAATTCCAAATCAAACCCCTCACCAGGGGAATACTCTAAAAATTACACCACAGACTCTATACGCAGTCATGGGTAAAATGCCCACTAAGCGGGAGCAAATTCCATTTTGGATATCTCAAAAAATTACTCAAATCAAAGCAGTATTTCCAAATACTAGCCCACATGAGAAACACAGAATCCTAACCATTAGTTTACCAATGGGGATCACACCACAACTGGAAGACTGCACCACTTGGGGCTCAGTCTTTGCTGCCATCTACACTAAAACACACGGCATTCCGTCAATTGCGGTAATACCTGATGTCCTAAAACAAATTCAAAACGAATACGGGGCAGAGCCTGCTTTAAATTTAGGTATGAAATTACTAAGAAATTTCGACCAGGTCTCAACAATAATATTATCAAATATTAAAGGGGGCAGCAGCAGTGGCGATCCGACAAAAATTAAGGGAATTTGATGTTACAGAACATCAAACAGAGCTACCCAGAATTATAGAACAATCTTATGCAGAATTAGGCAGAGATAGTTTGGGTGGGAGACCAGTTAAACCAAAACTATCTGAAAGTCCTGAGAAGGACTCAATTAAACAAACTCCTACATCTTCTAAAAAGAAGTGGGAGTCTACTAAACAAAATTCAAATGAGAAAAGATCTCAATCCCGAGGTAGGTCTCCTCAAAAGGAGCCCTCTGAAAGGAGGTATAACCTCAGGAATAGGGATAATTTGAGAAAACCTGATAGGTATCAAGATAATGATACACGTTCCTCTCGTCCCTTTCAGGTCTCATCACAGACTTCGGAAAGAAGAGGACGAACAGAACATAGAGAAGAACGCGTGAAATCGAAAGACGACAAGCACGCAACAAAATTTAAAACTAAACCTCAATTCTCCAAAAAGAAAGTAGCAGGTCTAATAGTACGACATGCCGAGAATACTGAGAACTCAACTCAAGAACGGAGAATGGGCTCAGACAATGCTGGACAGTGCAGCAGAAGTCACAATAGCTCGCCAGAACCTGATGGAACTTCTGGAGATAGTGGACTTGAATAAGTACATTAAAGTAGAGACTGTAGACACCACGGTTAGTACTCCACAAAAGTTATTTGAAATAACACTCCGGATGGAGGGAGACAAACCTAGACAGGTTAAAGCACTCTTTTGGGAAAAACTATCAAAGGGTTATGACATACTTCTAGCAGAAAAAGACTGGCCACCACAATTTGTCAGGGAGTGCCCACACGGCGAGGACATTATTATGCCTGCCTTCTCCAATCACATACCAATTCACTTAAAATATACATATGCCAGAAAATGGGCAGTGGCCCAGGCTCCAGCATTATATAAAAATCATGTAGGATGGGATGAGGACTCACCTCACCATAAAATAAATCTGAAACATGAACCAACTGCACAAAGGCAGTATCCTATTAAGCAAGAAGCTAAAAAACAGGTCAGGGAGATCTTAGATCAACTTCAATATCAAGGGGTGATTGAAACATGCACCTCCTCCATGAACAATCCTTTGTTTCCTGTCTCCAAACCAGACAATACATATCGTCTAGTTTTGGACTACAGACATTTAAACACTTGTTCTAAAACTTTTGCAGTGCAAAATGCACACAGCACAGCATTAATGAATAACATTGTGCGTAAAAAATACAAAACAACATTAGACATCTCAAACGGTTTCTTTTGTCAAAATATAGCACCTGAAAGCAGGTACTTAACGGCATTCTCCATAATGGGGACCCAGCGTCACTTTTGTCGACTCCCACAAGGGTTCAAGAACAGCCCAGGTTTATTCTCAGCGAGAGTAACGGAGTTACTACAAATTTATGACAATGAGGCATTGTCTTATGTCGATGACATCTATCTGACAGACGATGACTTGGAAAAACACTTGAACAGGGTGAGCACCATTATACTGGGATTCGCCTCTGAGGGCTACAAGTTCAACTTTAAAAAGTCACGAATTGCCCATCTCAATGTCCTATTTTTGGGATATGAGCTTTCAAGTGAAGGCAAGAGCTTGGCAGCTAACTTTCTAGAGAAATGTGCGCTGCTCCAACCTCCAAAAACGCTAAAAAACTTACAATCAATACTGGGATTCCTAAATTTTGGAAGAACATACATTCTAAACTACGCAGAAAGGGTTAAACCTCTCTACACATTAATCAAACCTGATTTCACAATTAAAAACTGGACACAGGAACACACAGAAACTTTGCGTTCACTCCAGGCTAACATGTTAGCAACAAATCACTTACAAACACGAGTAAGTCAAAGAAATTTGGTGATTCGAATAATTTCGGGTCAATGTGGATTCACTTACTTAACCTTTAATGAGGGTGAGAAAGTACCAATTGCATACAAATAACATTTGTATACACAAGCGGAAATGCGCTTCAGTTCAACTGAAAAATTCTGACAGCAGTTCAAACAGCTGTAGCAAAAGAAAGAGCCTTAGCCCAAGGGAAACGCATAATTGTCGTTACACCAGTACCGGCTTTAGAAGCGGTCACAAAAGCGAGCATTCCAAATGCTAAAGCTTTACATCCGAGATGGATACAGTGGGTTAATTCTCTTGCTGCAACTGATGTTGAATATGTTTTTGATCCAGATTTAAAGACACAGGCATTTCTCCAATATGAACAAGAATGTCCTCTGCCCACTGAGATTCTGCCTCTCGATCAGTATAAATTCATAATTTACACTGACGGATCGGCACAGCCCGCAACAGGGAGTAAGCAAGCTTACAGTGCAGCGTGTGCTATCGTTAAAGGTCGCATGCGAAATGGCATCTTCAGACCTATGGTCACAAAAACTCAGTCACTAGGTGATTGTACAGCTCAGCGAGCTGAACTACAGGCATTCAAACTGGCACTTGAGAGTACGGATCGAGAATTCCTCACACTGATAGTGTGCGATTCCTATTACTGTGTTCAGTCGTATAATGACTATATACGAACCTGGCTTGAAAATGGTTTCAAAGATGCGAAGGGTGGCACAATAAAGCACAAATTGCTTTGGGAACAAGTAGTTCAGTTGAAAAATGAACTACCAAAGGCTCACGTGATTCACACACTGAGTCATCAGCGTGATGGCGTTCACGTTGCAGGGAATTCATTGGCTGACGAAGCCGCGAAGGGGGCTGTTCAGACGGCTTCCGTAGCTGCGATCACTCGTTCAAAAACAAAAATAGACGGTGAGATAATGTTAGCTGTCAATGCTTCAAGCAAAGGCAGCAGTGCAGCGTTACCAAAAAAGTTTCAACTCAAGTACTCTTATGTAATTGATGCGAACAACATTCCTTTTGCTCGAATCCCTGGAGTGGGGGATAGGGTAATTCCAAACATGGAACGAAGAGCAGCCTTGATTTATGAAACACATTTGGGGGAGGGTCTGTCACATCAAGGGATCTCAAAAACAATTTTGAAGTTAAAAGAGATGTACTGGTGGCCTGGAATGAATACACACATTCACATATTCATCAACAACTGCTTAGACTGTAAATTACAGCGAGAGAGCCACCAGACACCATGCAGCGAATGCGGCAGCCCAGTGCAGACACCACTGTTAGACAGCATTAGGCTATCTACTCGCCTGCGTCCCACTGGACAAAGGCATTCCCGCAAATACTAAATCTAGGTTCCTATGGTTATGGCCTCAGCGCTCGGCTGACGCTCGAACTGTTATAAAAGATTTGCGAGTCTTTATCGGCACATACGCAATAGGCACGCTACATTCTGACCAGGGTCCTGCGTTTAGCTCTAGGGCTTACAAGGAGGCCATGGCCAGTCTGGGCGTTGCATTGCGGTACTCCTCTCCATTCCATCCTGAGGGAAATTCTGTTGTGGAAAGGAAAAACCGGGACATAAAGCAGTCTATAACAGCTAGGGTATTAGGCTCGGGTGATGGGTGGGTCAAACACCTCATTAGCGTTCAGCGCTCACTTAACTCCCTGCCAAGAAGTTCTCTAGGGGGGGTCACTCCATATGAGGTCCTATTTGGGACAAGAATGTGGGTTCCAGACTTAGAACACGTAGGCACAGTGGTGGACATGAAAACATTTGATATCAAAGATCGTTTGGCTGTTTTACAGGATCTTAACAAATTAAGAACGAAACAAAGCAACATATCCATACAGCCAACCACCACTGGGGAAACATCGGCGATCCCAGCAAGGCCTGTCTGGATTCCAAAAGTTGGGGATCTAGTCAGAGAAAAAATAGGGGACAAGAAGGAATTTGGACCTTCTTACAGACAACCGGTACCTGTTCTAGCTGTTCAAGGAACAAGGACAGTACTTCTGCCGCCCCTTGCTGGAAGAAAGGAGAAAAGATTTGTGTCAATCGACCTGATCAAACCACAGTATGTGGCCAATACTAAGCAGTAGGCCTCGTGGACTCCGACCTAGTAGCAAACGCACTCCTCTCGCTACTATTCAAGAGGTTCAGACTGAAAGACTGATCACGATCGAGAATTCAGCTGTAACAAATGAAGGACTAAGCAACCAAGCTATGGAACTCATCCCTCTTGATAACCAAGTAACAGTTCGTCCAAATACACCTGTCTACACCAACGTGACTCGTGGAGAACTGGTTCCTGTGATTTCAACGAATCCTGATGCAATTCCAACAATTGACAGAACTGCTTCTGGCTATTTCATTGACTTTGATACGTTCTCAGAAGATCCAAGCGAACCTGAAACGACGCCAGCATCATCAAAACTCAAGCAGCAAGTACAAGACTTTATTCACTTTCTGAAAAAGACTTATCTGGTTTCTCCATGGATTGAACTCTGGATTACATCTGGACTTTTTATTTTTCTGCTCTGGCTAGCTTTGGTAACAACAGTAAGCATGCTTATAAATGGCAGATACATCCATGTGAACAGTGAAGGAAAAGACGTGAATGTACTTTTGAAACCACATAAATCTTCCCATCGTGAAGCAAGAGACTTGTCATCAGTGAACATCACAGCTGTTCCTATACAGGATGGTATAGTGTGGGACAAAACAGATTATGAAATCTTCGGTCCAAGTGAACAATTGAACATTCCACATTTATTTAAAATTTCACTAAGTGATTTAATTACGTCCAGTACCTATTCAGATGATTGGGACTTTGAGACTGTGACCGATATAATGTTTGATCTAGAAAAATCTGCTGCATTTTCTAAGAATGAATTTTTAGAGGGTTCATCTGATTATGAAGAACTGTATTGTTATAACCACTATGGTCATCATTATTTGCACAAAACTGCATATCCAAGAAATGTGTTTATGTTTAACCAATGGGAACATTGTCCTACACCACCACAAGGTAGTTCGAAAACTTTTGCTAGTAAATTTCCATATTTTTCAGGTTATAATACATCTGACCCAGAAAAGTTTTACTACAAAAATGTAAACAAAACAGGACTGAAAATTATGTTAACAAATACGAAACAGATTTACTCTGAAGCATTTATTGCCCAACTGTCTACACAGGGTTTCGACTTAAGGAAAGACACAATTGAGACAAAAACTGTCTGGGGTAGTAAAGATTGGCAAGTACAGGGTATAGAAGCTTTATTTAGAGCCTGTATCATCCCTGAACAAATACTGTTTTTGAATGACACCGTCCAACAAACATCTTGTCTTGGATTAGCCAAGATCAAAGAGATGAAAACACCTTCTGTGCCAACACCTGCCAGTGATAATAATACGAAGGCAGTGGTGACAGTTGACAAAATACTACAACTCAACAGAACTCATCCAAATTGGAAAAAGTGGTTGATCTGGCCCACAGACACAAACAACTGTCAGGAAAGGTTCTTGAACAAAACTCAGGGCTTAGCTATTCATAGGCCAGACCCAAGATATGTCCAAAGACAACATCCGGGGGTAGTAACAACATACAGTGTAGGTAAATTATGCCTCGATTGGCTGCATAAAGCTACACTACAGGATGTGAAGCAACACTTAACCTTACTTAAAGAGGACGCAGATCTTAGGGAATTCTTGCTTGGACCAAGAAAACCGCGTCAAAAACGTTTCATATATGCCGGCATTTATGCTGCTTATAACGAAGCATGGAAAGTGTCACAGATAGAGGCTGCAGAACGAATACGTGAACTTGATCGTATTAATTTAGAGAAAACACTCTCTGTAGTCGACAATGGGTTAACAACTTTGTCCTCCAGAATTTATTCATTGGATGGCATTGTATCCTCTGCTATCGACATTCTAGAACAAGATTTGGCTATGTTACAACAAGGTCAATCTCAATTACGTTCTATAGTGTTATTGACATGGACGCTGCAATCATTGCGAGCGGGCTATGTGCCTTGGCGTTTCATCAACACGTCGTCTCTGTTTGCAGAATACAATCTAACTGATAAACAGATCGAATTGGCACAAAGAGGAGCAAGGTATACAGTGCTGAGCATTGAAAAACTGGAGAAATTACCATTTACAGTGGCAGAAAAACCAGCTACGGAATGGGTTATTCATGGCAAAATAACGTTGCCTGTGACAACTTTTCAGTTTCAGTATTGCCTCAGACAGATGCAAGCAGGCAAATATGAAAGGTTGGGTAAGGAATACATTAAGATATCTTGGGATTTACCGTATACACATAGATGTTGGAGTGGGGATCGTGAAGTGTTTCTTAGCGGTATCAACTGTAAACATGCACTGACCGGTTCACTCATTTGTCAGGACATTTCTTTACACGGGGCTTGTAATGGTTCTGTGGCAAACTTGTCTTGCCACCAGCGGGGTACACCAGCTGCTGTGATTAATCCAACGTTTGGACAACTTTCGAATGGGAGTTACCTCATGTTGAATGATCAGAGCTGCTGTGGAATGTTGCCAGGCATCCCATATCTAGTAACGGTCAACTCCAGGGTCACTTGCTGTATGCAAGTATTGTTTCCCCCAATAGACACAGTCAGGGAGTCGTCTTTATGGCCTTCGCTGAGCGTCTCTTTTATAAGATTTGATACTTTGAGCAGAATGAAAGCCATGCTTTTACAGCAAACAGTGCCTTTGACCTCGGCCAAAGAAACCTATGATCTACAAGTAGCAAGGACTTCGGCAGAGATACAGACTTTAATACGTACAAACTGCCCTATACATTTCATAGAAATGATATCACGTATCTTTAACATGTCAGATACAACAGGAATTGTACATGTATTTAAGAGCATTTGCTCCGGTCTGTTAGCACCTTTCCAGGCAATACTTGGAATAATCCCCAACTTTGCACATTCGGTGTTTGGTGGCATACCATTACTTCTCGCACTTGTTGCCGGAATTTTATTCATCTGTCTGCTATTGCGCTATGGCCAGCCAATTCGCCGACATCACTCCGAGCGAAATGGAGAAAGCTCTCCTTGAAAGACAGTGCCGTGAGCGAATAGTAGAGCTACTAGGCATGACTCGTCTACGAAACCTTAATACCACATGGTTCCTGTCGTTTAGACCAATCTGGCAAGATTGCATCTTACCTGTTCTACGATGCCTGCTATGCGGTAAAGAATGCGTGTTGGACGCTTGTCTAACATTTCCATCAACTGCGCCAAAGGACGTCGATACTTTGCTGGACCCGATTACGGCCCATGCTCTGTGTTGCCCCCAGAGGCTTCCAATCCTGATGTCAGCATTCATTGAGATCTCACAGTCGCCTCCTGCTGCTGCTGAGGTACGAGAAACAACTCCAGGCACACAGGTAACAACGAACGCGAACATTGCTGCGGCGACCTATGCTGAGAGCGATGCTTCCCATCTTTGTGCGATCAATCTTCTACACGAGGTGTTCCAACTTACACCAGCGGCAATAGATGATGTTTTGTCTATTGAAGTAGATGATCTCATGTTTACACCAGACTCGTAAACTGACTCTGATTCGGCATACCCTGTTCCAGTGCAACAGCAACTATTTGGCCTTCATTTTTCAAAACCTTGGAACTTTACCAAATTTGAACTTTTGTCCCATTTTTTGTACGAAAATGGCACTTCAATCTGCTTAAAGTAAAACTAGCCTTAAAATACAGACTTGGCAGTACTTCCAGGGACACTTAGTCATCTTGTGTGTCTAAATCAGTTCATTTAAATTTCATGATAGGAAATGACTTTGATTTTGAACAACCTTATCGATCATTTTCGTCATATGTAAATATTGCCTTTATATTTCGTTCCAAATGCATTTATTTCATACTTTATGCTGGAAATATGAAGCACTGCTTAATGATGTACGGAAACCTTTGCATTTTAATGTATCTTTTAAAGCTTTTTTAGGATATGTTTTAATATGCGGTACTCCATTTTAATGTTTAGCATTTTAAATGTTTAGCATTTTAGTATTGTTGTATACACAAAAGAGGAGTGGGTGTTGTATACTTTATAGGGTGTCCATAAACGGGCTTTCTAGACTCATGTCCTTATATAGGCACAATTCGCCTTGCCCATATATAGGCATAAAATCCCAGACCTTATTTAGGCATAAACCATGCACTCCAAATACAGGCATGGATTCCGACATCCGTCCACCCTAACGTCTCAACGAGTCCATGAAAAAACAGACCCTCAGGCTGCGGGAGTTTCCCTTGCCCAGGACTTTTGATTTCTTCAAGGACTCATACATTATGCATGAACCGTTAATCCCTAGAGGTTCATTCATGACGTCTTTCGCTGCCCAACTCACGTCAATGCTAACATTTTCAGGTATAAATATACCTTCCCAAACCCCTGTAAATCAGAGGAGACCTCGACTTCAGAGGAGCCCGATTCCCGGCCGGACGCACTGAGAAGACGCTGTCATTCCTGCATGCAGAGAGTCCAGCTTCCAGTGATCTAACTTCCCTTGCGGGGTGTTGGAGTTCGAGTCCGGAAAAGAGATTCCTACCTCTCTCATTCTTCAGGTATGGAGCAGACTAGAACCTAGAGAGACTCTTGGCATACTGAGAACTCTTGGCATACTAGGCGTAACTTACTCTTAGTATACTCTAGTCAGGAATACAGCACCTACTTCTACTTCTCCCTACACCTAGGAAAGGTTAGGCACACTGGGTAGACCTAGGATAGAAACGCATCGTATGAGTACTCGCATTTTTAGGCTGTGTCATTTTATGTAAATGCATATATGCTGAAAAGATAATGCTAACGCAGTATTATTTATTTCTACTGCTCACTCTGTACATTATTTATCTCGCATACTGTCCTGTGATCGTAACAGCACATCTAACTTACAACAGAAACAAGACTGTTCAATAAACCTTTTTATTGAAACGCCCGTCTGTTATTTCTGTGTAACTTTGAGACGTAATTGAATCCTGCACAACTGAGCTGAGTGAACTAGTTATCTATTGTTTCTACGACTCTGGGACACGTCCTGATTCTGTAAGGGAAACACAGTGGTCATGTTTTGCGGCTGCCAGAAACTACTCCCTTCTTGTTGTCAAGAAGTTTCTAGTGGCCTCTGAGCTAGCTGGCACAAGTAATTAAGTTTAATATACTCGATAGGGACATACTGACCTCAGTCCTATGTCAAACCTATAGGATATAATATTCCAATGCGCAGAGCCTATAAGGGAGCCTTATAGGCTCTGCGCCCTTGATTCTCCCGCTTTGACCTCACTGCAAACAATCTCCCGCATTAGTCTTGCACCTGTATGGAAAACAAAATAACAACAAAACTAAAGGTTGGTTGAGATTTGAAAAGCTTTCGTGAGGTGATACCTTAAGAGATAGAGTTAATACAAGACTAAAGTCTTATTATTTGTTTGTTTATAGGTACCATATCTGCCGGTACCATTCATCAGACTGGTGTGAATGCCTCCTGCAGTGTTGCTGTTGAGTAGACGAGCCAGAGAATCTTTGACTCTATACGCTATCTCCAACCCTATCCCCATTCCCCCTGGGATTTGCCACCGGAGCAGTGTCTCCTCCTGTCCACCAGAATAAGCATCAAGCAACCAGCATAGATGACCTCAACGTGAACCTTCTGAAAGACAGCGCTCATCAAATTAATCCCCTGCACCTGTTCCTTGCTATAAGCAATTGGAATGAGACCTTTGTGAACATTCTAAAACACCTTCTAGAAGACAGCCTCATCAAATTAACCATCTGCACCTGTTCCTTGTTACAAACAATTAGAATGTGACCTTTATGAAAGTTCTAAAGCAGTCTTATTTAAAGTCCGTCCTTCGCATGCTTCAACTCCCTCCGCATACTTCGCAAGATGTTCAAGTGGATTACCCCGACTCCAGAAAAGCCGTCACTCACGCACTCATTACCAGCAGACTGGACTACGGCAACTCCCTGTACGCCAGAATCAACAACAAACTCCTCCGCAAACTCCAGACCGTCCAGAACGCCACAGCCAGACTTATGCTCCGCGACCTCCACTGGCTCCCTGTCAAAAGAAGAATAACTTTCAAGCTGCTCACTCACGCCTACAAGGTGCTCCACAACACTGGACCCCAATACTTCAATGGCCGGATCTCCTTTCACACCCCCAAGAGAAACCTCCGCTCCGCCGACCTCTCCCAGGCCAACGTCCCACGTTTTTACAGGACCAGAGCAGGTGGAAGATCCTTCTCCTACCTCGTTGCCAAGACCTGGAACAAACTCCCCCTTCACCTCCGACAAAGCACAACACTGCACCAATTCAGGAAGGACCTCAAGACCCTGCTCTTAGAATGACCCCACTGGAGGTGCTCACACCCACCCCCAGTGCCTTGAGACCCTCACGGGTGAGTAGTGCACTTTACAAAACAATGATTGATTGACTCCTCCCCTTCACTTAGCCTTTTCGCCTGCCACCTACCTATTTCCTGGCCTCCAGGACTCTGTCTTGCCAGCTCCCTTGATTCTCCCGCTTTGACCTCACTGCAAACAATCTCCCGCATTAGTCTTGCACCTGTATGAAAAACAAAATAACAACAAAACTAAAGGTTGGTTGAGATTTGAAAAGCTTTTGTGAGGTGATACCTTAAGAGATAGAGTTAATACAAGACTAAAGTCTTATTATTTGTTTGTTTATAGGTACCATATCTGCCGGTACCATTCATCAGACTGGTGTGAATGCCTCCTGCAGTGTTGCTGTTGAGTAGACGAGCCAGAGAATCTTTGACTCTATACGCTATCTCCAACCCTATCCCCATTCCCCCTGGGATTTGCCACCGGAGCAGTGTCTCCTCCTGTTAACCGAGGGCAAGTCTCAGGAGGATTCAGGAACTAGCGTCGCTATCCCATAGAAATCATCTGGTATCCAGGTAGGTGGCTTATGACACCAGTGGAGGTGGTGGTCCCCGGGGCCGTAGATGGTCTGCGAGGGGGGCATTGTGGCCCCCTCCCTGTTTCATATACGTCACCACTGGGAGGTGGTGGTCCCCGTGGCCGTACAAGGCCCAGGAGGTGGGCTGCATGGCTCCCTCCCTCTAAAAAGAAGTCCCCTGGACCTGGCCCACCTGGGGGCTAATCATTAAAGAAGCATAGGAGACAGTGCTTGGTTTTTGACATTTTTTGCTGCAAATTCGTGAATACTCGTGATATAGTGGCAAAAAATGTTTTTAATGCTTTTTTGCCTTGGCGTGGTCCCTGGGGGACTCCAGCACCAGGGCAAGGGGGTCAGGGTAGTCCCCCTTTTCTTTATTTTAATGTTTTATTTTGGAACTCGGCTGAGGCTGAGTCCCAAAATGGCTGCCAGCACTTCCTAGTTGAAGTGTTGGCAGCCAAACAGATCTCTGCACAAGATCGGCAATATTTGCGAAGTATAGGTGACCATAGATATACAAATTTAGATTTTCTTTAATATCTTGAAAACTACTGAACGGATTTACAACAATTCACAAGAAGTACGCTTTCTAGACACAGATCTATCTTTCTGCCAAATGTGGTATAAATCCGTTCAGCGATTCGGTCTGTATTCATGTCTAAAATCCCTATGGGAATTAACATTGGAAACACACTTTTTTTTACCCCCCCCTTTTTCTCAGCCCCGGCATGCCGGATCACCCCAAAACCTTCCATGCACAACTAAAATCAGGTAGGCACTTTTTTTGGAACTTCCGTGAAGATTTGTCAAACTGCACCAAAGTTATAAGCAAGTCAAAAAATGCTTTTCCTATGGAAACTAGATCCTAACTATAACTACCTACTGGCGACTGCCAGTAGGTAATATATATATACTTTACCATATACTTACCTTGCGTTGTAAAGGTATGCGTGGTAAAGGTATATGTGTGGTAAGGCATTGTGTACGGCTTCTACTTTCTCTGTAGGAACTGTACATTTGTTGGACAACATAAACATTTCGATGGTGCCAGACTGATTCTTTACACCCTCTCAGGATGTGTTGGCCCATCATCCTGCTAGCTCATAGTGCCACCATAAATACCCCTAAACACTGAGAAGGTAACAAATGGATTGAGCAACCTCAGAACATGAAAACCTTGACTCCCCAAGGAATTGTGGTAACAGATCTAGAACCTTTTCGCTCAGTCACTCATGCATTTCCAGAGAGATACAAAAGAAACACACTAAGAGGCGTTTCAATATTTATTGAACCATTGTGATTCTTGTGTAAAATATATGAGCTGCAATGATTAATAGACATGGCCCTAAATGCTGAACCCCGGGTCCGCGCTTTAGTGTCCATTTTGCGCAAGGCATATAAAGCGGCCACACATAAAAGAAGGGCTGAAGTTATTACACAACAGTGGACCACACTGACTGTCACTGCTAAAACACGGGACAGTAAAACCTTTTGGAACGCAGTGTCCACTATCCAATCACTTGACTGTAGAGTAATGACAGTTGGATGTCATATAAATGGGAAGGAGTGGTATCTCATTTTAAAGAAATGCATACAGATGAGGATCCGACTCCCTTAAGGCCATGGCAAGAGGCAGAACCACCTCACTTAGGGGCATATTCTCAAGGACTTATCGCCGATTTATCGGCACTTTAGCGCCGCAAAAGTGGCGATAGATTTATCGCCCTATTCTCAAGCTGGTGCAAACTGCCGACATCACCAGTTTTCCTGCGATAGCTGCCGCAAAACACATCGCCACGGATGAGAGCGACAATTAACGCTAATGATATGCAGAGTAGGCGTTCCCATGCAAAAACACATGAAAACACCACTTCGCAATATTCTCAACGACCAGCCAGATCTGCGATGCCGGACAAAAACAGGCGATAAGGCGCGTTAGCAGCAGGGACTTAACACCTGCTTTTTACTGGTCTTAAGTAGGACGAAAACCTGCAGTACAAAGGGAGCCCAGGCCAGAGCCACATCTGAAGACCAACAGATGCCATGGAGCTACTAATCATGCAGCATGGAGACCCAAGAGGGCCACAACACCCACCGCCACCACCCCCAGGACCACCCCCACCCCCAGGACCACCCCCCCCGGACCACCACTGAGGCAGCGCATAACAAGACAGCGGACCTTCCGAAAACGCATCAGCCTTACAGACTTAACTCCAGAGGATGTCATTGCCCACTACAGGCTCAAAAGGACAACCATCCTCCGCATCATGACCCACATTGCCCACAGGCTGACGGTACCAACACAGCGGACAACCAACATCCCTCCGCAGACAAAGCTGCTGGCTGTGCTGCACCTGTTGGCCTCTGGTACCTTCCAACCAACAACTGCCAGAGTCGGAGGAGTCTCACAGTCAGCCCTATCAAAGTTCCTCACACCTGTCTTGGATGCCATCATCAGCTTCATACCCCAGCACCTTCACTTCCCCCACACTGCGCAGGAACAGCTGGAGACCAAGCAAGGCTTTTACGCCATAGCTGGATTCCCGCACGTGTTGGGGGCAATCGACTGCACACATGTCCTACTTGTGCCCCCTGCCAACACTGCACACAATTACCGCAACAGGAAGCACACACATTCCATCAATATGCAGGCAATAGTGGACCACCGGGGACTGTTCACCAATGTCGTCGCCAACTTCCCAGGCAGTGTGCATGATTCATACATCTTCCGACAGTCCATCATCAACCAGCGCTTTCAGGATGGCACCAATGGAAATGGACTGCTCGTTGGTAAGTACCAACAGAACACACCACACACCTCAATTCCACAGTCACACAATGCACAACTGTGGGAATGGACACGTAACAAAATCACATTCAACATGCCAACCAACATGCACACCTGCCAGACACGACAACAGAAGTAACCGTGGTAAGAGGGGCCAGAAATGTGGACAAACCATACACTAAGGCATAGCCCCTCTGCCACACATTTGCAGAATGTGGGGAGAGGTAGGAACCACGATTGTGCGAAGGAGGCAATGGACCTATGAATAACAATGTACATAATGCCAAGTGTGGTGGTGATGTGCTGGACAGTCTTGAGTATGCAGAGCACAGACATGTCCATGTGGACACATACTGCTGGAGTCTGTAGTGTCGTGGACAGTGGTCGCAACCATGTCATCAGAGGCAGTGGGGAACACCGTGGATAAGTAGCCATGTTGGCCCCCTGTGAGCGTAAGCGTAGTGGGCAGGGCCGGCGCACGCCAGTCCAGCGTATGGGAGTGACTAAATAGGCCAGGGCTCAGGGAGTGGTTCACTTCCAGGACGGCCACCGAAGTAACTACTGCATGTGGCTCTGTGTCTGCCATATCCTGACCATAGGCCTACACACATGTGGCCGACCACCTACAACGGGCAAAGTCACATCGGCAACGAGGTGGCTACGTCCCACGCCACCCGGCGCACATCTCGTCATCGCCTGCAGTGGCGTGTCTGACAGGGCGGCGTCCCTCACCCTGCCATGAGGTTGCCGTCATGACCGGTGGTGCCTGCGCGATCCTGTGCACCTGCCGCACCCCAGCCCACTGATCCCCAGACCCGACCTGCGCACAGCGGTGAATGCCCCCCCCCTGCGCACCCAGGCCTCACTGCTCACCTGCCGCCACCGGCGTCTCTCCAAGAGGGCCCACCACGTGCCAGTGCAATCTCCAAGGCTGGGCTCCGCGAGCTTGGCAGCCTCCTCAGCCGATCGCTGGATTCTGCGCAACAGGCACCCAGCGGTACCGCACGGCGGAGTTGCAAGTTGGCCTCTGCTGCCTTCTGACCACACTGCGGTACAGCAAGTAACAGACACATCCTTTCCAGTCCGCCCCTCCAGGCCTGCTGCATCATAGCAGGCTGCACACCCGCTCAGCTCTTCCGGTGGGCCGAACTCAGTGCACTACAAGTCACCGTCCAGCCTCCAGCATTATAGCATGACGCACACCCGCTCAGCTCTTCCGGTGGGCCTACCTCAGTGCACCGCAAGTCATCGCCATGTGTCGGTTGGCCCAAGCCGGACGCAGGGCCTCAGGTGCCACTAATTCAGTGCACCACAAGTCACCGTCCAGCCACCAGGCCTGCTGCATCATCGCAGGCTGCACACCTGCTCAGCTCTTCCGGTGGGCCGAACTCAGTGCACCGCAAGTCATTGTCCCGAGGGGCTACCCCACAAGTCCGCCTCCAGTAGCCAACAGCATGTCCTCGGTAACGCCACTGGAGCCCTTCACAGTCACGGGGCCACCCCTGTCCCAGGCAGGCCGCCGGTAAGCCTGGGTAGATCATCTGGAGACGTACTCTGAAGCGCACGACATCCCAGCGCCGCCGTGGTGGCGCACGCGTGTGAGGAGTGCGGAGAAATGGCCCGGGGCTCTGGGCGTGGTTCAGTTCCGGCCTGGCCACAAAAGTGACTATGGCGTGTGTCTCCATAGTAGTGTCTGCGCCACCCGGCCTGTAATCGACAATGTTGCAATGTAGCATGCACCAGGAGGGCGGCCTCGCCTGAATGGATTAATAACGGAGCGCGAGACCGCTCGGGGTCTCGGCTCATACATGCCAACTGTTGTGTGTGTATCTACATTGCCGCAGCCTGAACCGAAGGCCTAGCCTCAATATCAGCGCGAGTTCAGCCAGGCCAGAACTCCACATCTGTGTCCGCCCTATCCTTACCATAGGCCTACACACACGTGGCCGTCCACCTTCAACGGCCAACATTACACTCTTGCTGTCAGTCCTGCGGACATGCGCAGACAGGCATGACAATGGTGTGCCGTAGGAGTGCAAGTGATGCAACCGCGCAGCACACACAAGTAAATAGGCTCGGTGGGAGGGAGGAGCAGCTGTGAGGCTACGTAATACACATTGTCCTACCACATTTGCCAGCAGCAATACATGGCTAACAGGAATCCCAAGGTTGCACAAATCACACACCACGAAACTTGTATGTCTGCCAACACAGCATGCAGAACCGCCAGTTATCACTAATCTCACTTACCTCTCACAGGTGATCAAGGATATGCACTCTACCCGTGGATGATGACACCCCTTCCGAGACCCGAACACCCCGGCCCAGAGGCAGTACAATGTGGCCCACAAACGCACCAGGGGCATTGTTGAACGCACATTTGGCGTGTTGAAATCACGTTTCAGATGCCTGGACATCACTGGTGGAAGACTCTTGTACAGCCCAGAAATAGTGTGCAAGATGATCACTGCATGTTGTGTATTGCACAACATATGTGTACGCAACAATGCCCCATGGATCCAAGTCCCAGAAGCACCGGACGATGATGAGGAAGATGATGCAGGTGGACCACACCCCACTGCAGCCGCAGCAGGAATAGCCCGAAGGAACACAATCATCAACAATTTCTTCGCATGAGCACGTCACATTGTGACTGTCCCCAGCAATCATGGCACAGTACAAGATGACCACATGACCAGCATGTGCAAATAAAATCTTAGCAACACACATTCCCCGTGTGCATGTCAGTCCTCTGCATTAGCACATTACTCTGACGGGTGTAAGTGCAACATTGAGTGCTAACATTCGCATATGTTGAAAGAAGAGATGGTGTGTATGTCACCTCTGTATCGAGAAGCTGTTTAGGGCGTCACGTATTCGATATGCCATATCAGGGTGTCACATGTAGTACGTCCTGCCACTCATCAGCGTTCCACGTGTACATGAACATGACATGAAGGCCGTCATTGGTGTTCAGGAAAAGACAACAGGGTGCCATTTGTGGTCAGAGATGTACCTGCCTGATGCAAATATACACCCTGTGTGTTGAGTCCCACAACATGGCCGTAAGGGGGATGTTGGCACAGTGGACACCTCAGCAACATTGGGAGATGCACACCAGCCTAGAAGCCAGCAGGTCCACCTTGCGTGGAACACACCAAGGTGTCCCCTGGTCAAATGTGCCATGCACAGGTCACATGTGTACACGGACGTCATCCATCAAGAGTAGTGATCAGTGCCAGCTAATAGGTGCAAGGTGAGTGGTCAACCGCCTCCTCACAGCTACTTGCACCCATCACTGTCAGACTGCAGCAAAACAACACTGATACATCAGAGCATGCAATACTGACCGTGAGGGCACGTACATGGCTGGAAAGGGTTCAACCATGCCGGAAGGCGAAGCAGTGACACCCCCCCACCCAATACCCATCACATTTCCAGAATGCAAGCAGATGACAAACTAACATTGTGGATGACAGCCCCTCTGTCTGAACTAGAAGGCAGTAGCACATCTGCACCTCCGACCTTGGGAATGCATGCGCCCGGCACCCCCTGAGCGATACCATAGCAGCTGCTGTCGGCTCCCACACTACGCACAGCGCTAACCAGAGACCAACGTATACACACACCACACACAGGAGTCCTTGCTCGTAGTTCACTTGCATGGTATGACCTTCACACTTATGCACCGACCATCCCAGGAGTCCAAGCGCGCCACACTCAAACCAATCATTGCTCCGAGCTGCGGCTTCCACATAACTTTGACTTTGCCTTTGTGACACACAGCCCTATTTCATACATTGACGTGGGGCTAAGTTTGGAAATATAGAGATTGTTGTTTTGGAGCAATGAGGCCACAGCTAGTTCACACATTCCCAGTCATCTCACTGCCTATCTGGGTCACGGACATACATGCGCATTGAAATCAGTTCCCAGGGAGCACCATTGTTTGGAATCACTGCCCCTACATACATCCATACTTTCATACTTGCTTGATCATGGACATGACTCATCTGTGTGAATTTGAATGTCTTAATCACATTCGGTGGAGTGGTGAAGGTGGACCAGTACCTGGCCATGCACACGCTACTTTACAATGTTGCCCCATGGAGGGCCAGCCATGGTCCTTTGGGGAGGGAAAAGTACATCGTAGGAGAGGGAGTTCAGTCCCCAGTCTGATTTCTGTGTCACTGGTTGCCTAAACAAATGTAGCAGTCCATGTCGGGGGCCAAGGTGAGTGTCGTAGAGTGTTAAGGGGGACAGTGGAGGGTGTTATTCCTGGGCATGATGCAGAGGGCAGAACCAAGCAGAAAGAGGCCATATGGCGGAGAAGAATGCTACCGCTTCCTACTTAGCCCAACGGCAGATTCATCCTCATCATCGTCCTCCTATGTGTGATGTGCCTCACATGTGGGTGGTGGTGTTTTGTCTGCGGCCCTGTGTGGCAGTGACACATCAGGGGCCGGAGGTGGATTGTCAGCCGCACTGTGAGGCACTGACACATCAGGGGGCGGTGATGTGGAGGGAGTAATGGCAGCAGCATTCATCTGCGCCAGGCCTTGTGGCCACACTGCCATGATGAGGATCTGCAGGGCATGGTAGATCCCTCCTACATCTCGCTGGTGTGCAGCCGTGGCAGCCATTCTTCCCACCTGCATCCGCTCCATGTTCTCCATGTTCCTCCCCATGTTGGCCAACTCACGGCTGAGATCGCTGGAGCCACTCTGACTAGACAGTTGTTCTTGTCTACGAGTCATGACTCCGGCGATGTCAGCCATGGATTGTTGGAGACCATGGAGCGGACTGTGGGTGTCCATTAGGGCCTGTAGGTGGTCCCTGATGGGACTTGGACACCCACGTATGGCATCTAGTTTGGCTGCCATGAGGTCGAACCCCACCCGCACCTGTTCTGCCATCCCCTTCTGGCCCTGCGACACACAGCGTTGGAATGCCATGTGTTGCTCGTGGGGATCCTGTGAGACAGCCGTGGTGGTGGGTGCTTCCTGCTGTGTGGTCTGTACATGGGGAGGGTTCTCCTCGATGCAGCTGGGCTGCCCTGCTCCTGGGGGTGGGGTGCTGAGGGTGTCCATGAGCTGTTGGAGGGTGTCGGGTCGATGGTGTGTAGGTCCTCTTCATCATCGGTGATGAGGAGTACGGTCTGCTCTGCAGGAGGTGATGATTCTCCCTCTGCAATGTGATGGGGAGATGCAGTTTGACATTGTGTTCACATGTATGTTGACGCATTGGCCAAGTTTACAAACAGACTGCATGTCAATGTACATTGTGACTGTTTGTGTGGAGATGCCCATTTAATGCTGGACAGTTGACATTTCGCCACCATCACGGATGTGAGGTTGTATTTGTCCATTATCATCTCACAGTTTCCTGCTATACCAAATGCGAATGGCCATTTTCTACACACAAGCGGCAGCAGTTGTGTCCTCTGTTCTGTTGTGAAAGTGTTGCAGTTTGGTCCACTTTGTTGTAAATGTTGAGGTGCTCTGAGTGTTATGCGTGTGTGCTGCATTGTGGGTGATTTGCCCCTTCAGCTCTGATTTGGCTGGCCCTTATCCCTTTCAGGCGGTGTGCCTTTCACTTCTGTGCTTATACAGTGCTGAGCTGTTGCAGACGTGGGTAAATTGGGCTCTTGGTTGGAGTTGTGTCTCTTGGGCATGGTTTGTCCGCAGATGTGCTGTACTTACTTGTGGATGTGTGCCATTGTGCCCATCTCCCCCCGTCCCCCCAATCCCTGGTGGTTACTCACCCTGTTGCTGTTGTGTCAGGTCATGTTGAGCAGTGTCCGGTCCTCCGACTCCTGCCACCGTCTCCACACTGATGACTGTGGACACCATTTCCTCCATCTCATCCAGCTCCTCCTGTGGCGCAGGACTCCCACCCCCAATCTGCATTGCTGCTTTGCGGTTGTTGGCGAGTTTCAGCTTGGTTTTGCGCTTCACATCATTCCAGCGCCTCTTGACCTCTTCCATTGTCCTCCTCAGCACTCTGACTGCATTCACCTTGTCCACGATGGACTGCCATATTCCATTTTTTGTTGCCAATGACACAGTGGAGGTGACGAACAGTTGTTGATGGTGTTCTGTCACCTCCGTAATCAGGATCCTGTTTTCCTGCGGACTGAACCGCGTCTTCCTCTTCTTCTTCTCCTTGCCCTTCCCAGACCCCGAGGTCCCAGGCTGGTCCTCCGTGGGGCTTGTGGGGTTCGGGTTCTCCTCTGTGCTTGCTCCGGCTACCTCCATGGTGCTTCGCAGTTGTTTGTGTTTTATTTGTATTTCATTTTTGCCGCTTTTATAGTGATTTTTCCCACCTTACTTGTGGGACTTGCGAGCCTGGCGCTGCTTTTCGCTGGATTTTTATCGCAGTTGGGCCCATCGCAACTTTTTTCACGTTCGGGTTTCCTTTTTTATCGCCGTTGCGGTAGCTGTATCGCGGACATTTGACGCGTTATCGGGACACTATCGCATGTTACCGCCATGTTGAGAATGAGACGTTAACACAGAGTTATTTTCCCGCGATGGACGGCGATATGAGAAATTGCGTTAACCTTTTTTGGCGATGATTATTGCACGTTCTTGAGAATATCCCCCTTAGTCTTCTCAGTACAGGAAGTAGAGACCGCTATTAGAGAAAGCGCAGGTGGGAAGGCCTCAGGACCAGATGTCGTCCCTATTGATACCATCAAATGTAATATAAATTTATGGGCCCCTGTACTGACAAATGTGTATAATAATTTGAATTACTCCTCGATCCCTTCTTCTTGGACCTCCTCGACTACTGTCCCAATTTTTAAAAAAGGTAATAGGGCTGATCCTAGATGCTACCGCCCCATATACTTGATTGACATTCTGGCAAAAATACTGGGGAGAGTGTTGTATTATAGAATATCAGAGTGGGTTAAGGAGAATAATGTTTTAAATGATTGTCAGTACGGTTTCAGGAGTGGCATAGGAACTGTAGAGCAATGCCTAAATCTAAGCCTGATTATTGGAAAGTATTCAGTGGCTAAACAATCAAACCTTTATCTTGCCTTCATGGATCTACCAATAACATTCGTTTGTGTAAACCAGGCAAAACTATGGCAGATACTTATTGATTTTAAAAATGGATCCCTCATTAGTGCACTTGTTGATATATTTACACACAGGCACTACGGCCCGTATATGGTTTGGAAATAAGGGGGAAGTGTCCGACGAATTCACCAGTAACCGGGGGGGTCCGTCAGGTATGTGTATTGGCACCATTACTGTTTATTTTGTACATAAATGAGCTGAGTGCAGAACTTATTAAGAGCACCCCCGACGTACCCCTAGTATGTGGTACCCCTCTTCCTACCTTACTATACATGGATGATGCTGTTTTAATTGCTCGAACCCCTAAAGCTTTGCCACTTTTAATTCACTCTTCATGAATTTTATGGCTTATCTTATCCTGTCGACAAATTTTACAAAATAATTTTTAATGTCTTGTGGTCCGAAGAGCACAAAACTATGTTCTATTACTGGAGGCACAAGCACTTTATCGAGCATTAGCACTTTTACCGATTTAGGAATTAATTTAAGCACTTCGGGCTCATGGGCTCAGTATATAGCGTAAAAGTGTAGAGTAAAATTTTCAAGATCCATTGGGTCACTGCTTAGTTTGCCATCATTAAAGGGAGGAAGGCACCCGAAACCCTTACTGCAAATATATATATCACAGTGCATTTCGATTGCAACCTATAGTGCGGGCGAATGGGGGGCTGGGTGCGCCTACAAATCTCCAGAGGGAGGAGAACCACTTCCTGAGAAGGATAGTATCAGCCCCAGCATCTTCCTCCCACTTCATCTGCCACAGGGAGCTGGGCAGGCTACCTGAGTGACTCTATTCAGAGTCTCCGGCAACCCTGTGGCTATCCATTTGGAGTGCAGAAGGTGCCACACTAACAAAGAGCATAGTTAACGATTGTCTGGCCTGCAATAATAATATATCCCCTGGTTGGCCTATGTAAAAAAAACCTTGGAAAGCGTGGACCAAATAGATTTGTTTTTGGTAAGAGAGCTACAGACTGCTGCTTGTAGGAAGCAAGTGAAGCATTTATTACTGGAGAAAGCTGAAGCAGACAGATTACGGGCCAAGAGTAAGAAAAGTAGTGTTTTAGATTATCTGCATTTTAACTTAGGGGAGCGCAGCCAACATTACTTCTGGAACACGAAAAGCAGCTGGACACGGTCCTTATTGTTTAGCTTTAGGGCTGGACCGATAAAATATTTTTTATTCTTCCCAAGTGGGTATCAGCAGGGGCTTGAATTGAGGACATGCCCATGTAACAACTATTCGAAACAAAATATGCTGCACTTTCTTTTCTTCTGTGGTTTTTATATGTTACATACTTGGAAGTTTCTTATACGATTTATGAGAGTCAGAAAGATACGATCTTGTACACAGGCATATTGCTTTCTACGTACTCTGTCTGTTGATGGAACTCGTTGCTGCATAACTATGTTCCTTTAAGCTGCTGTATTCTCTAGGAAAACAATGCTAGATTATTGATTTCTTTCTCTCCCATTCCAATGTTTTAAACATTTAGGGGCCGATTCCGATCTCGGCCGGTAGGGCACCGAATCGGATTCGGCTGAACCGGATCCGATTCGGAGCCCTTATTCCCGACCGATTCATACGTGCGTCTGGGCGAACGAGGACGATGCGAGCGCGTGCAAATTCGCCGACCGACTCGTACGCCCGTCCCAACCGCTCCGACCGACTCGCACGGATGCGCAGCGCACCTCGCAATGGAGACGTTCCCCGGCCGGGCAAGTACGATGCGCGCCGCGAGCAGTCCAGCCGACTCGCGCCGTCCGGCTCGAAGAAGCAGTCGGAGCCGTACTTTGGGGGTCCGTGTCGGACCCC
This sequence comes from Calotriton arnoldi, assembly GCA_963921515.1. Classification (NCBI taxonomy): domain Eukaryota; kingdom Metazoa; phylum Chordata; class Amphibia; order Caudata; family Salamandridae; genus Calotriton; species Calotriton arnoldi. Next base: position 50,405 of record CAWUFW010023517.1, read on the forward strand.
CCTGTACGCGTAGCCGCGCGAGTCGCACACAGGGGGGACCCATGGGTCCCCCCTACCTGTGCGTGTAAGGCGCGAGTCGCTTCACCGCGTACACGCTGTAGGGGGCGCCTTTGTCCGCCTCGCACCCATTGAGTCAATGGGAGCCCGCGTACGCGTTGTACGACAGGCTCCCATTGACTTCAATGGGAGTCCGACCGACTCGAGTCCGATGGCATACGTGCGCATCGTACTCGTTTGGTCGGGCTGCTAGGGTCCGATTCGGTCAGAAATCTCTCCGGGTCCGGCTCGGTCGGAGAGATTTCCGACCCGAATCGGAATCGGCCCCTTAATGTCCTATGAAATATGATGTTTTTATGTTCATTTCTTGTATTTTATCATGTGCTTTTATGGCTATTTTTTAAGCAAATAAAGAAAGAATCGAATTGATTAATAGACAGAAGCAGATGAAAGTGATTAGCAATATGAGAACAGTGAAAAGGATAAACAATTCCACCATTGTGCTAAAGCAATATATATATATATATATATGCTGGCATATAAGTACAGTGTAAAGTCTACTCCTTCTATGTGCTCCCTAACCTACTTACATAGGGCGGGTGATCTGCCAAAATCCCTTACTGGATGATCTAACTCCCCATTACCTGTGGGTGAATGTGTTCAGGTCCCCGTCATGGTCACAAGTTGGGCATCCCTCTCCACAGCAGGAAAACAGGAATCAGTTGGGCCAAGACTCTAACATACAGCGACAGCAGAGTGCTCCTCGGATTTAAACACTGGAATGTGTGTGTATATATAATAACAGCATCCATGCTTCCATGCCGAGGCATCAGCCAGGCTGACATTGTTTATCCTCCTGTGATAGCTGTGTCATCTTACAAATGAACAGCAAACAAGAACATTTGCACAATGTACATTTAGGCCTTGTACTATATGTTCAAGGTGTCGTGATAGTGTGACTACGAAGTGGAAATGTGAACATTTTGCTTTCAGAGAAACAAATCCTGCACTGTCATGCAAGTAAATGTGTGTCAAAGGTCATTGTGTAGAAAAGAAGGCAACTTAAGAACTGTGTGTATGTAAAATGGCAGTTTCTTCCCGGGCCTAACCCGGCCACATGACACCCACTCCTCGGACGTATGTCATCTGAAGCTATCCAACACTAATGAAAAGCAAACCAAAGCAACTCTACGTGATATATATTTTCATATAAAAGACGCTAACATTTTTTAAAGGCAATCGTACTGTTTGACACCAATGCATTCAGAAAGCCATAAATAAAAATGTAAAAGCAAAAATAAAAATAAAATTTTAAAAGGAATGCAATTTAAAAGGAATTTGGAATGTAAAAACAGGCTGAATTAAAAGTTCCCACCAATCGAAACTTCCAAATTGTTTATGTGCTCAGAGAGGTAAACGAAACATTGCTGTTCCCAGCAACCACATACGATGCTCCCAGAGGCACAACTCGGAAATCCGCAGAACCAGAGCCAAGATCCAATTATCCAGGAGCAGAAGCATCCCAGGAAGGCTCGTAGAATGCGTTTAGAAGCAACGGCAAACGAAAGGGACACCAAAACAAATGGGCCATTAAGGGGTTCACCAGTATTTCTATGTCCAGAGGCTGAACCGCTCGTGTTCCTAGGCACAAGCCCAAGGCACACTCGAAAGTACACATCAGACAGTGGAATTCAGGCTGCATGCAGTGAAGCCACACAAGCAGAAAGAACAAGAACAATCGCTCATTTAGGTCCTGCGCAAGGGTGCACCGAAACATTGTACCATGCGTTCACAGCACAGGAGCACATGTGGTAGTGCCAGTTACATTCAATCTTGAAATGAGCCATACATTGCAGAGCAGAAAAACTAAAAACACAGTCCCTATAATCAGGAGTAAGACCAGCGGAAGACCTCCAAAAGTGCTTCCGATCACGGAGTGTATAAATGATGGAATTACTCCAAAGACTGTCTGAAAGGTGCTAACCAAACCACAAGCTATGCATTTGAAAAAGTGCACTACCCACTCAGTATTAGACACAGTAACAATTAGGTGCACCAGTACTCCGAAATGTAGTGGGAAATTAGTGCGGAGTAGTAACTGTATCTTTGAAGAGGAACTTGCAACTTGAAGATGAAACGTCTCTCTTGCAGATGTTAAGGGCATGTCTTTTTGAAAAAGTGAGGCATTCAGACTGCTCAAGGTGTCAAAGCGCACATTCAAAAGTTTTATTGAAGGTCAAAGCTTCTCCTCCCTAACTGTACGAGCAGGTGGAAACAGTACTTGTGTACAACAAGTCACAATGGCATAAACTGTGACAAGATAGGCAATTCCCGGTCTCATGCTGCAGCAACCTTGATCATTCAACATCAAATAACTCCCATTAGAGAGCAATCTGAAAGTCAGACGGATCACAGCTGCTGGTAAACCTTTCAAGTAGCAAGATAAGTTTACCATGGACACGTTACAGGCCCTGTGAAGCGAAACTTCCTTGCATACTAAGGAATTACTTAAAGCACTCTTGCAGCCAGGCCCGCTAAGAACAACTTCAGTCTCCTCTTTCCAAGAATGTAATTTAAAAGGTAAAACCGAAGACTTATGTACATACCCTTACCCCAATGCTTCATATCTGCCCACTTGATGGTGTTGTAAATAGTATTGCAAGTTGAATGTCGAAATCTGCAGACTAATGAACCCATGGATTATCCAATCAGCAGAAGGCGTTTCAGCAACAGTGAAAGGTGGTTTCTCTAACTTCTCTATGTGTATGATAGTATATGTTGCATCTTTGCGTGCCATGGGTATTTGCTGTTTCGTAAGGTGGTATGGTGAAAATAGGCTTGTGGCATTAATATGTTGCCATGATACATGACCAGAATGAAGTGTCTGAAGTGGCCATCTCAATAGCATGATCGATCTAAGTTGTGACTGCCCATGTTGTAGTGCGGACATATCATGTTGTATTATGTCTATTGCAAATGCCACTATATTACCCAAAAATTATATCCTAAAGGACAAGGTTGTCATACCGTTATCAACCACTGCTAGAGTCTTTTCTTTATTAGCCCTGTCAATCTTGCACAGTCTTTCAGCAGCTTCCTGGTGGGAGACTTTCCACACTTCATTGGATATTGCATACAAGAGGCATTTTTGGTGTGGTTTTCGAGGACCTAGAAATAAGTCCTGTGGTCCCAAGTGTTGTTTCACCTGGGACAATGTTGAGGTTTTTAGTCAATCAAGGCACAACTTCCCAACACTGTAAGATGTTACCACCTTGAGTGTTCTGTCTGCATGTAAAGCAGGTCAGGCCTGCTGATATTAAATCCCTTGGTGTTACCCAGGAACCGTGCCTGATATCTGCTATTATCTAACGGCCACACTAGCCATCACTTCCAATTGGTATCTGATAACTTTACATGTCATTGTGTAGCATGGTGCCTAGTGTTTCCTCTGTGTATTTTGCAAACCGCTGCCAGTTTGCAAATCATGCAAATGTGGGAATATTTGGTGGGCTCAAATCCTTGATTTTAGCCAACCCAAGGCATGATGTTTGTTGCACAGTTTTGTTCAGAAAAATCATCTGTTGTTGCTCTAAACAAAGCCTCATTCCCCTGCCAATCCTTTGTTCTCCAAATTAATTTAACATTTACAGTGTTCTCCAAAAGCCAAACCCTTGTGTGGACACCTGGGAAATAAAAGAAGCAGAATAAATCAGCTTGGTATTTGTCAGCATATTCTTCTTTGCAGGTGATGGTGCACACTTATAATAATAAGACACTAGGTCTAATGTATCAAAACCATAAAAATAAGCAAACCTCTGTGCAAATGTTTTTGAACTACCGCATGGTGGTGTAGGGCAACGTTCCCATTGTGTGTAAATAAAGACAGCAGGTGGAGTACTTGCTTTATGTAAGAAATGGTGACCATAATGTTGAAAACAGAACTTTCATCATAGTTGGTTGTGCCTTTGTACAGTTTGTCAGAAAACAAAACAGTAGAATGCTCAAGATCGTCTAGCATTTTATGCACTATATCAATAGCCCAATCATCAGAGACTGTACTAGAGGTGATAACGTCATTCAGAGAAATACAAAATACATATGGTATTTGCAAGAGTTCTATAGGACCATATATATCATATAATACACTATCCCAAACAATCCAATCAGGAGCTGGAACAGCTAAAATGGAAAAGGACTCTTTGCACTTTGTGTGATGAAGTATGTGGTGTTAGAACCAAGTTCAGCAGTGGCAAAGCAGAGCATTTTGGGAGATAGTGTCCGTTCAGAAGCAAGAAAAAGACTGTCACAGAACCAGGAAAAGTAACGAAATTGTAATCCAAAGGTGTAGCCATGGAGGAACGAAGAATGTCTTTTTCAGCCAAAGATAGAAAACATGCAGTCTCATCCGAAAAGGTAAAGGTGGAGGTGCTGGTGGATCATATCAGTCCGAAGAAAAGTAATCAAAGTCTATGCTGTAGCAAGAGGCAGTCACATCAATTTTTGGCAGTTGTGCAGGTTGTGTAGAACTGGGAGGTAACTCGATCTGTGGTACATTGATGTAAACAGCATTCATGTCAGAATTCTGAATTTAAATCTGTGTTTCAGTACTAGTCGATTGTATGGTAGTTGTTGATGTAGCATTGTTCGTTACTGCTATCCTCTGCTGGGCAGAAGAGGCTTCATCAGTGACTAAAGCTTCCATTGGAACTTCCTGTATGGTGTTGAGAGGAGGCAGGTAACTATCCAGGAGCCCACGTGGCCCATTGTTGAGAATCGGTGACGTAGTGTGGTTTCATCAAATCAATGGAGACAAATCTCTTGTTTCTGCAGCCGGCAGTAGGTGGAAGAAGTACATTTCTGGTACCTTCAACAGCCAGTACAGATACAGGTGCTCTGTAGGATGGCCCAAATTCTTTTTTTACACTATTTTCTCCCTGACCCGATCCCCAACCTTTGGGATCCAACCGGGAGTTGCTGGCACTTCCTTCACTTCACCAGAGATGGTGCGTTTTATTTGGACGTTGCTTTGTTTGTACCCAAAACCGTTCAGTTCCTGTAAAACAGCCAAACATTCATTTATATAAAATGGTGTTTCAGCCACCACGGTGCTGGGACTGTCGAGGTCTGGGACCCAACTTTTAACCCCAAACAGGATCTCATTAGGGAGTCCGACCACCCAGGGATTTTCTAGGAAGATTATTCAAAGCCCTCTGAACCCTATATAGGTGATGGACCCAACTGCGACCTGAGTCTAGTACCCTAGATGTTAAAGACTGCTTTAAGTCCCGGTTTTTCCTCTCAACTACCAAATTTCCCTCTGGATAGTATGGCGAAGTGTACCGCAAGGTCACACCAAAGTTCCCATGGCCTCTTTGTAAGCCTTGGAGTTTAATGCTGGACCGTGGGTGCAATGGAATGTGCCAACTGCACATGTCCCAATGAAGACTTGCAGATCCTTTATAACAGGTCGTACCTCAGCTGATTGCTATGACCAGACCCACTGGAATCGAGAGCAGGAATCCACTGCTACCAAGATGTATTTGCAAGCCCCATCTGATGACAAGGGGCAGCAGTGGTCCAGATAAACACAAGCGAGTGACTTGTTAGAAATGAGTAAAAGTGTCTGTGGTGGACGTGCCATGGTGGAGCCCTTCATCTGCTGGCAGATATTGCATCAAAGGACAAAGTCCTTGGTCTTTTTATAGAGACCTGGCCACCAGTAGCATTGCTGCAATAGTGAAATCGTAGCAGCCACTCCTGGGTGTGCAGATGCTAGACCCTCGTGTGCAGCTAGAATTAAACCTAACCTGTGGTCTGAATTTGGTATTACGTTATCCCCCATTCCAGAAATGGAAGCAAATGGTACATTTTGCGCATCTAACTTGTAGGAGTACTTGAGTGGAAAGTCTTTCGGCAAGTGGGTGTTATTAAATGCAGCGTTGACAGTCGTCATTATGTCTCCGCCTATTCTCGTACTTGAACGAGTAATTGCAGCGACTGCAGCAGTTTGCACCATTGCTTTTGTGACTTCATCAGCCATGGAATTCCCTGCAACGTGTATGCCAACACGTTGATGACTCAAGGTATGTATTACATGATTCTGTGACAAGCACTCTTTCAGCTTAGCCCCTTGTTCTCAAAGCATCTTATGCTTGATTGTGCACCTTTTGGAATCTCTGAATCCATGCTGGCTCCAGTAGTGTAAATACTCATTATAAGACTGGACACAATAATATGAACCGCACACTATCAGTGTGGGGAATTTGGGATCCGTATTCTGTAGTGCCAGAATTATAGCCACAAGTTCAGCCAACTCTGCAGTGCAGTAACCAAGTGGCTGGGTGTAGGTCTTTTGAGGATGGAATTCTCTGTCCTGCATGCGTCCCTTTACGGCAGCACACACTGCTGAGTATTGGTGCTTTGTCCCTTCGGCAGACTGGGCAGAACCATCGGTATGTATGATGTAAGGGATCTAGAGGCATAACTTTGTTAGGCAGAGGATATTCAAGTTCATATAAAAGAAAGGCTTGCATTTGTAGTGTAGAGTCACATCTTTAATCTATATCTGTTGCAGTGAATGAGTTAGCCCATTGTATTCATCGTGGTTTAATGTTTTTACATTTGAAATGCTTGCTCTTGTGACGGCCTCTAAGGTCGGCACCGGGGTCACGACAATTTTTCGTCTTCCTTGAGCCAGTGCTCTCCCCCTCACCACAATAGTCTGTACTGCAGTTAGTATTTTTTCAGTTGGCACAAAACACATTTCGGCATTGGTGTATAAATGTGATTTATATGCAAGCGGTACAGTGGCACCTTCATTGAATGTAACTTAGGTATGCCCTGATGCCCCCACAATCACGTGGATCACCAGGTTCGTTGTGTTTACACGTGTGTAAGTGTTTAGAAGCTAGCATGTCAGCTTGTACTGAACGCAAAATGTTTGTGTGTTCCGTTCTCCAGTGTGTGCTTGAACTGTCTGGACGTATGAAGTCGTAGAGCGGTTTAACCCATTCTGCATATTCTGGAATGTAAGTTCTCCCAAAATGTAGGAATCCCAATATGGATTGTACCCTCTTCAACGTAGTTGGAGGCTGCAGAAGCACACACTTCTCTAAGAAAAGTTTAGGAAGGCTTTTGCCTTCACTTGACAGCTCATATCCCAGAAACAGGACATTGAGGTGGGCAATCTTTGATTTGTTTTATTTAAATGTATAGCCGATGTGAGCAAATCCCAGAACTATGTTATCTTCTCTTGTCAAGTGCACTGAAAGGTCATTATCCATCAAATATATGTCATCGACATAGGACATTGCCTGGTTAGCAAAATTTTGTTGAAGGTCTGTTACTCTAGCTGAAAACAGCCGGGGCTATTCTTATACCCTTGAGGTAATCAAAAGAATTGCCCTGAGAACCTAGCATGGAAAAGACGGTCAAATACCTGCTTTCAGGCACTATATTCTGGCAGAAAAATCCACTCAAGATATCTAGTGTGGTTTTGTATTTTTTTTCTAACTATGTTGTTCATTAGTGCCGCACTGTGCGCATTTTGTACTGCAAATGCGTGAGTGAATGATCGGGTTTCAATACGGGAAACAAGGGCTTATTCATTGAGGAGGTGCAACTTTCTATTACACCCTGGTATTCAAGTTGTTGGAGAATTCCCCTAACTTGCTTTTTAGCTTCATTTTTAACGGGATATTGTTTTTGAGGTTGTGGAGTCAACCTCAATGGTATTTCATGATAAGGCGAACCGTCATTCGACCCCACATGGTTGTGGTATAATGCCGAAGCTTGCGCTAACGCCCACTCCTAGGCATATTAATGTTTTACATGTTCAAGAACGAGGTTGAAGGAGGCAGGATAAATGACCAGATCTCTGTTTGGGCAGTCCATGACAAATCCTGGCGGGCAGTTTTTTTTGGCCAGGAGAATGTCATAGCCGAATGACAGGTTCTCCCAAAAGGGAATTTTAATGGGTCTTTTATGTCCCCCTCCAACTGGAATTGCATCTCCCATAGGCGATGCGGAACACTTACCCATGTATCCAGTGTTCCCACCTGGATGTAGTCACCCAGCACTACTGCGGCCAGACAATTCACCAAGTTCCGGCGAACTATAGGGACCTCTGCCGCACTGTCCAGCATGGTTAGAGCCCACTCCCCATTCAGAAGCAGAGTCCTCAAAATCAGCGGCATGCTTGACCTTAAGTCCAGCTATCTTCTTCTTTTTTAATTGAGGTTTGTACGTTTTTGTTCTTTTTTCCTGTTTAATTATGTAGTGAGATGAGCGTTGTGAGTCCTTCTTCGGTTTTACATACTCCTCCAATCTGCACTCTGACCATCCACCTCTCTCCTAACATTTTTCAGATGACTCCTGAAAGGAACGAGATGAACGTGTATCAGTATTCTGATACCTGTCTGGCTGTTTAATGTTATCATGGTTGAGCAGCTTATAGCGCTACTCAGTGGCTTCCTGTTGAGGAGACCCACCCCGTGATTTAGTTTTATCTTTATTTTTCTTATTATCCCACTTCTTCTTTGTAGAAAACTTGCTTGCTTTGAGTTATCCTTTTCATAATTACTCTTTATTTGTGGTTTACCAGATTTGGCTACCAAACTATCTCTACCTAATATTGCATAGATCTCCTTAATAATTTTAGGTAATTCGCACTCCTGTTGTCCTGGAACCAAATCCCTTAAACGCTGGAATATAGCCAATACTGCTGCTTCCCCTTTAAGGTTACATGAGGTTGATACAGCGGCAAAATTGCCCATCTGTTTTATCCCCCAAATCCAGGGCAGGTGCTGCCCCATACTCAATCTGGATCTGTTTAAGCACTTCTGGCAAAGCAGCTAATGAAGGGGTGCCAAAAGTTCTGGTATATACTGCAGCAAAAACTGTACCCCAAGTGGTGCAGTCTTCCACAGGAAGAGCCATCCCCATTGACAAGCATATTATTAAAATCCTATGTTTTTCCTGGTGTCCCGTATGGTAATCCAGAACGGCATCTCCTCCCTTCAGATGTGAACCTTACCCATGACTGCATTTAGTGTTTGTGAGCTGATGCCCAATGTAACCAATTGTGGTTGTGCAGCTTGAGCAGTCCTCGCAGGGTTTATCGTTAACGTTCGCATAATGAACTGTGTCAGACATCTATATATTGTTACTAAGTTTTTATACAATCTTCGCAATCGTACATTTGTCAAATTATCGACATCAGGATGTGGTATGTAACTGGCTAAGACTGCCCATGTTCCTCACTCTTTACTAAGGGGGCCTAGTCTAACGTCTTCTGTTTTGTGTGGTAGGGCACCTTCAAACCAATTTCTGTGTTCATGGTATGCTATTGGTATGTCTATTTCTTCGTATTGTGTGTAGTTATTTGGAACTTAGCTGGTGTGTAGTTGTAAAACAGCCTTGCTGTGCCATCTGCTGCTAGGAATGTAACCCATGAATAGAATACATCTGTCCTATATGCTTTGTGGGCCTCAACCGCGAATATCACATCTCCACCCGTAAGCGTGAGACCATGATGTTGTAATTTCTGAGTAACCTCATGTCTGCAGTTCTCAGCAATGTTAAGTTTGTCTGTTTCTGACAATGGAATTCAGAGAGGGTAACACAATGGGACAATCCTTTGAAAGGTTCAAGCTTGAACAGCCTACAGCCAATACATAGGGGTTACCTACTCAGCTGAAGAGGATAGTCCCTACCATCATGACATCTCCTGTTCGGAGGTGAGTAGGGGTCTTTGGGTATACAAAAGAGAACTACTCAGGCAAGCCATTAAATAAGAACCCAATCTACCAACATTGACAGCGCCATGTCGCATGGCATCTATTTTCTCAGTAGTAACTGTGTGTTGTTAGACAACATAAATATTGGCATGATGCCAGACTGATTCTATGCACCCCCTCAGGATATGTTGGCCTATAATCCTGATCATAGTGCCACCATACGTACCCCTAAAACCTGAGAAGGTAACAAATGGATTGGGCAACCGCAGAACATGACAACCTTGACTCCCCAAGGAATCATGGTAACAGATCTGGAACCTTTTTTCTCAGTCACTCGTGCATACCTAGAGAGACATACAAGAAATACACAAAGAGGAGTTTCAATATTTATTGAACCATTATGATTCTTGTCTAAAATATATACGCTGCAATGATCAATAGACAGAAGACGATGAAAGTGATTAGCAATGTGAGTACAGTGAAAAGGATAAACAATTTCACCATTGTACTAAAGAAGTATATATATGCTGGCATATATGCTGGGATATAAGCATGATGCATAGTGTACTCCCAGTAGATGCTCACTAACCTAGTTACCTAGGGCGAGTGATCTGTAAAAATTCCTTACTGGATAAACTAACTCCCCATTACCTGTGGGTGAGTGTGTTCAGGTCCCCATCTTGGTCACAAGTTGGACATCCCTCCTCGCAGAGGAAAAACAGGAATCAGCTGGGCTGAGACTCTGTCAAACAGCTACCTTGCTGTGACAGCAGAGTGCTCCTCTGATTTGAACACATAAATGTGTGTGTATATATAATAACAGCATCCATGGTTCCGTGCCGAGGCCTCAGCCAGGCTGACTTTGTTTATCCTCTTGTGATAACTGTGTCCCCTTACGGACGAACAATAAACAACAACATTTGCACAATGTACATTTAGGCCTTGTACTAAATATTCAAGGTGTCGTGATAGTGTGACTACGAAGTGGAAATGTGAACATTTTGCTTTCAGAGAAACAAATCCTGCACTGTCATGCAAGTAAATGTGTGTCAAAAGTCATTGTGTAGAAAAGAAGGCAACTTAAGAAATGTGTGATTTTAAGTCACAATTCTGAAAATTCCACTTTTATAAAGTTAGCATTTCCTTGCCCTAATCATGTGGTGCCTGCAGCCTGTTTCCTGGGTCACATGACTTGGAGTAGTTGGCAGCCGACCTTTGTGTTTTCCTCCCAGACAGCCACACAATTGAGGATCTGGGTGTTGGCAGGATTGGCTATCCTGACGTGATGAAAGGGGCGGAGCTGTCACCTGACACACTTGCACTTTAAAGACACTGTCACAGCTCACACACAAAGGCCTTCATACTAGCCTATTGTGTCTGCAGACAGACTAGGACCAGGGCAGGAAGGCAGGAAATTCCAGGCACTTCTGTAAGAGGAAGACTTCATAAGCAGTTTCTTCCACTTCACAGTCAGCAACAGGTATAAAAAGGTGACCCTCAAACCCACTTTTCAGTTCACATCTGGACCTGTGGAAGGATTCTCTACACAAATGGTATGCAGTTCCTAATGTTAAAAGCAGGAGAAAGTGTTTTTTCAAGAGCTCCACATGGAGGTGTGGAGTTGTAAAAAGTGGGGAGAAGAATCCTCTCCTCTTGGAAAAAGACCCTCACACACCCAGCCAGCTAGGTGTCATGCTTCATCATCGGGTCTGCTCCTTATCGGGTCGGCGCTGCAATCCCCGATCGGCACCCGTGATGGGGCCTTCTTGGCGGAGATCTTTATTCCATATGCCGGTGGGTGAAGTGCGTGTGAGGGCCCTAAAACAGTGTAGGTGATGTTGATGTGTAGGAAAGTGAAAATAAAAAAGGGGAGGTGGTCCACTCAAGATAATTTTATTGAACGTGGCCCCTGCCCTGGTTAAAAAGAAAACAAGACGCGTATCTCCACTCTAAGGATGTCGAGATTATGCGCTTGTAAAAAAAGTCAACATGTTTCTTGCCCAACAATATATTAAATGGCAATTCATCAGGACCAAAGAGGATCTACCTACACTTTTTGGTAGTGGTCAACAATAAAGTGAAATAAAAAAGTGACCACCGTTACAGCACCCTAAAAAGTGGTACCTGTAGATCAAAAAAACACAACCCCATTAGGGTCAAGGATGCGCGGCATCAGTACCGGCTGGTGTAGACACTAATGTGTAGTGTCGGTTTATCTGGAACAAAGGCGGCGGACGTCCTACCCTCACACAGCCGGTCCGGGCAGTGGAAGGATTGTCAGAGGACTGCCCTGCTGCCTGTGGCCTGCTGTGTACTTCAGAGGACTGCCCAACTGCACTGAGAGGACTGCCCTGCTGCCTGAAGTCTGCCCTGCTGTTTGTGACCTGCTTTCCTACTTGAACCAAATACTTCCAGATTGACTCCAAGGTCTCCCTGCTCGCCAACCCGCCCAAGGTGCATCACCAGACGGCCTTACTTTGTGGCAGCTCCAGCTACGTTCTTCTCCACAGCAGAAGATTCTGTTGAGCAGCTCCTTGCAAAATGGGAATCCAGCCTCATGGAGCCCTCGTCGACTACAGCCTGCAGCTTCGTCCCGCTGGAGATATTAAACTTTCATAAAAGCGACTAAGTCTAAACATAGAAATCTTAACAGCGACTTCGTCCAGCGACTTCACAGTGACGAAACCTCCTCCTCAGAAACCGCCGGCTGCCTTACCCTGCTGAACTTTTACCTTCTCAGTCATTTTTCCTAAACAATTCTTCTAATTCCGAAGGTAAGAGGAGACCGGGCCCAATCTACTTCATGAACCTGAACCGCGCTCCATTCGCAGTTGGCCATAACTTACGACTTTGTCCCGGTCTTGCATGACTAGATGTCCGCGGTAGGCGCTTTGATCTTTTAGATGCAATTTTTCACTCTAAACTTTAAAAATTCATAACTCTGGTTCTACTGATTGGATAACCGGGAGCTGCATTTTGTGCTTTTAGGCGCTATATTAACTTAAATCTTTAAAAATTGCATACCTCCTTTTCTATTGTCTAGATTTTTGTCATTTTGGTGTCAATTTATTTATTACATTTTACTGTATTTTTCTAAATTTGTTTGAGATTGATCTTGTGTTGTATTTTCACTTTATTGATATTTATGTGCTGCATAAATACTTTACACATTGCCTCTAAATTAAGTTAAGCCACACTGCTTTTGTGCCAAGCTACTAGAGGGTTAAGCATAAATGAATTTAGTGACTGTGGCTGTTGCTTGAGAAGGGTTTACACCCCATCAACCAACAATCCAATTTCTCACAATAATTGTCCAGATGGAGTGACTCTGCATTATTTCGATGTCCAGCGGATCCAGTTTTCAGCAGGACCTCTTTCCACATGTAACCTGCGTCACCACAAGAGCAGCAGCACAACACAACAATACTTTAAGAAAATGTTAGAATAAGACAACAAATATACAATACACAACACAACACCCCAATGCAATACATCAACAAAATGCAACAATGTAAAACAACACAATATCACAATGAAAACATAAAAACAAAATACAATACACCAATACAACACAACATCCCAAAACAATGCAACACAAAATAAAATTATGCACTACAATAATATAATGAAAGAAAACAACAAAACAGTACCAATTTGTAATTGCTGTGTGTTAGATTGTGTGGAGTTTCTGTGCTCTGGTGTTGTGCTGTTTTGATGCACGTTTCTTTGCTGTTTTAAAAGGGTTCTGTTGCTAGACAGTGTGCTGGTATAGTTGTTGTATTGCTAGGCTCGGTTGTGTGATTTTCTTCTTGTTTAATTGTGTTACGCTTTATTTTGTGTTGTGCCATTGTGGTGTTTTTGCACTGCATTATTGTCTTCTGTTGCATGTTGCACTGTGCTTTAAGATTGCGTGGTTGTGTTATCATTTTGTGTTACTGTGTTGCATTTTGTTGTGTTGATGTGTTATGTTTTTCGGGTTATTTTGTTTTTGATTTCCATTATTGCATTGTGTTGTTGTTGTACTGTAGTGTTGCTGTGCTGCATTCTATTTTGATTGCTGATATGCGTATTATTTTTTGTTGCATCATTTTGCTTTGTGTGAAGTTATTTTGAAGACGTAAAAAAATGCTACTGTTGAATGTCCAGCTAAAAGCAACACATTTATTTAAAGTTCTACTGACAACTATTTACCACTGCCTGAGGTAGTAACATGCCGCTGCTTCATCTCTTCAACTATTTGAGATACCAGATAGCACCAAACTGTGGCAGAGGCCATGCCTTAAATTGGCATTTTTTTAGGACGTAGCCGGGCGTTATTTTCTCTCTCTTTCATATGGAAACCGCCCGACTCTCCTCTGAGAATTCTTGTCATGCACATGTTGTACTTTAATGCCAGTGGAGATAACAGCACTCGCATACACCTATGCATCTTTGACATTTCCGTATTCAAGAGATTCTGGAGTATTACAGGGTTTTTTTCCCTGCATGAGACCGCACAAAAATATTTCGGAAAATGTTAAAATGATTCAAGTAATTGTAAAGTGCAGTTTAATTATTTTGGTTTGTCTTAGCAACGTGTATGTTGTGTTTGTCATTATTTAGTTATGCCCCAAATATGGACGTGGTATAGACCAGCTGCAAAGACAAAGAAAGTAAAGGAGATAGGCACATTTAAACTACATAATTGAGAACTTGAGATAACAAGTCCCTCATTGGACTGAACAAACACCTTGGCGTTGTAAGGGTTAATGCACGTTTTAAGTTGATTATGATTTCGGCTGATCACTTGTCCCAGGTCAAATTTGTGTTGCAGCTTTTTAGAAAGGGCATAATTTTGTTTGATTGCTTACATATTTAATAATTTTACCCACTCATGTTTTGCCAAAGTAAGGTTTCATTTTCATTATAATTGGTGGCTGTAACCACATAGGAATCTTTCTATACAAAGGATGGTCTGTTCCCAGCGGCTTTAATGCTTTTCCCCAGGACCGTTCCTAGTGAAGTTGTAGAATTATAGTTATAATTGCTGGTTGATCAAAAATATTTCAATTTATTTGCTTCAGCCTTCAAACAACGTTGCGTGGCAACATAATTCATTGTTGAGTGGCAATTAAATATAATTGATTGGGCTAAGTAACAGATATACAATTTTAATTTCCCCAGGACCACAATGAATAGGTCAGCATGACTGAAATACTTCAAAGGTCAGCTTTAATCACTCACGGCCCGATGCACAAAGACCAGCTGGAAATTTGGGGCCAGATGTATGACGCCTTTTTGCATTTGCAAAAGGTCCAATGCGCAGAATCGGGCCGTTTGCGACTACAAAAGGCTTGGGTTTTTGACCAGATACTGATTCAGTATCTGGAAGGGGCGTGTTTAGGGCGTCTCTCCCAAATACTAAATAGGATTGGTATGTATTAATGTTTTGCAACAGAAATCCGGTCGCAAAATATTAATACTTTACTGACTACAAAAAGGCAGAGGTAACCCATTTGCAAATGGGAAAGGGTCCCTGCGGGACCAGTAGCGGTCCGTGGTAGGAGTGCCGGCCGGGCGGTGACATGGGGCGGGGGGTAGTAAACCACGGATTACGGCCGAATACAGGTAAGTAAACATTTAAATAAATAAAACGAATTTCATTGCGCGCACTGCATCGCATTTGGCGATGCAGCGCTCACAACGAAATTCTTTTTATCCTTCAGGGATCGTGGAAACAGTACAGCACTTTTCATTCAGTCAAACGTGCTTACTCAGTCTCAGAGAGATACACAGAATAAACGTTGAGGACGTTTTCAATAAGCATTTATTGAACCATCGTCATTCTAGTATAAAACATGTTTGCTGCGACAATCATTAGTCAGAAACAGATGTATAGGATTACAAGCACCAACAGAGTAAATAAAAGGTAGAATTCTACCATTGTGCTAAAACAATTAATATATGCAGGCATATATAGGCATGATAGTAATCAAGCATACTCCTAATTTGTGAACCCGATCTAAGAGTACCGAAATGTACCTAGCATGTATGTGAGTGTAAAGTCAAGAATCCCCTAGGAAAGAGCCAACCCCATTATCTGATAGGAGAGAACAAAGGACCCCATCTTGGTCTCGAGTTGGACACCCCACAAGGGATGTCAGACCACTATGTGATGGAGCCCCAGTGTCTGTGTCAGCATGGACGCGTCTCCTCTTTCTATCTAGTGTTCGGTACAGTTCTTTTATACCAAAAAGATAGCCTTGGGGTTCCTTACACAATCGGTGTGCTGTGAATACGATTATGTAAATGAGCCTAAATCATTACCTGCCATTATGCAAAGTAGTTCTTTCGCCCTAGAATGAAGTTGACCATGACTTTTACGCAGAGTAAGTTCATACTATGATGTACGTCATGTACAGGGGACTTTTCTAAGCATCCTCATGGATAATAAATGAGGCTAGTTTCAAGGAAACCGATCGACATTTATTCAGCGCATAACTGGGTAAAAGGTCAGTGCTAGAACCGTTATGCAGAGCAAAGTAGGACAAATGTTGGTAAAAGGTTGTGCATCTGCCTAGGCCGCCTATTGGGGTACATTGGGGTTCATAACAGTAGGACCTGGTGGGCCTCCAAAGTTGAGATGGTAATAAGGAGTGACTGGAATTCGGTTACATAAAAAGTGATGAAAGAAAAGGAAAACGGAAGTCTGACCATCTCTGCTGCTTGATTAGCAATGTGTCTTGAGGCTCTTGAGCACTCTGGAAAATGAGGCATTTAACTGAATATGCTTCGAATGAAAATTTCATTTTATCTACAGTAAATTGCACCTCACACCTTTGCTCTTTGTACTTTGCACTTCGAACTTTGCGTTCTACATTTTGCACTTTCTGAGTACAGTGGGAGAATGAGAATACTCTTAAGAAAATATTTGCTTCTGTAAGTGGGATCCTGAATGAATTTGACATTGTGGGGCCGATTCCGATCTCGGTCGGAGGCGCACCTAACATCATTCGGTCGGGAAAAAAGCCATGCGAATGCCTGTTTCCCGACCGAACCGCACATTATTCCGAACGAGCAACTACGATGCGCACAACAGCATAGATTCCGACCCAGTCATACTCACCCAATCCAGGTCCTGTTCCCCGACCGAGCCGGATCCGTAAACGCAGAATCGAGTCGCACGGAAGCCAAAATGCAGCCCCGGCCGGACAAGTACGATGCGCTTCCCGTACGTGCCGAACCCGTCTCTACGCACGGCACGTCAAAGCATCCGGGAGAGGCGCACATAAGCTCCGATTCGCGCCACAACACGATCCATGGCTACGAGACGAACACGCCAGCGACGAGGACGAGGCGAAGCAACGAGAAAGCCGAACAAGACGAACCAACCATGAATCCCATCGTCCCGATCCTACCAATATTCTACATCTACTACCGGAACAGGCACAGACGCGTACGGCGCAGAAGGTAAGTCAGACACCAACCACAAAAACAAACCACACGTACCTGACATATCACACACACACACAGAGGGATGCAGAAATTACTTACACCAGCAACAGCAGCACCATAGGGGCGGGATGGCCATCACCAATGCCACATATACATATAGGGGCCCGGATGCCTGTCACTACTACCACCCTTACCCAGGGGGTGCCAGATGCCTACCACTACTACCACCCTTACCCAGGGGGTGCCAGATGCCTACCACTACTACCACCTCTACCCATGGGGGGCTGGATGCCTGTCACTACTACCACCCCTACCCAGGGGGTGTCAGATGCTACCACTACTACCACCTCTACCCAGGGGGTGCCAGATGCCTACCACTACTACCACCCCTACCCAGGGGTGCCAGATGCCTACCACTACTACCACCTCTACCCAGGGGGTGCCAGATGCCTACCACTACTACCACCTCTACCCATGGGGGGCTGGATGCCTGTCACTACTACCACCCCTACCCAGGAGGTGCCAAATGCCCACCACTACTGCCACCCCTACCCAGGGGGTGCCAGATGCCTACCACTACTACCACCCTTACCCAGGGGGTGCCAGATGCCTACCACTACTACCACCTCTACCCATGGGGGGCTGGATGCCTGTCACTACTACCACCCTTACCCAGGGGTGCCAGATGCCTACCACTACTACCACCCTTACCCAGGGGGTGCCAGATGCCTACCACTACTACCACCTCTACCCAGGTGGGGCTGGATGCCTACCACTACTGCCACCCCTACCCAGGGGTGTCAGATGCCTACCACTACTACCACCTCTACCCAGGGGTGCCAGATGCCTACCACTACTACCACCTCTACCCAGGGGTGCCAGATGCCTACCACTACTACCACCCCTACCCAGGGGGTGCCAGATGCCTACCACTACTACCACCTCTACACATGGGGGGCTGGATGCCTGTCACTACTACCACCCTTACCCAGGGGTGCCAGATGCCTACCACTACTACCACCCTTACCCAGGGATGCCAGATGCCTACCACTACTACCACCCTTACCCAGGGGTGCCAGATGCCTACCACTACTACCACCTCTACCCATGGGGGGCTGGATGCCTGTCACTACTACCACCCCTACCCAGGGGGTGTCAGATGCATACCACCACTACCACCTCTACCCAGGGGTGCCAGATGCCTACCACTACTACCACCCCTACCCAGGGGGTGCCAGATGCCTACCACTACTACCACCTCTACCCAGGGGGTGACAGATGCCTACCACTACTACCACCTCTACCCATGGGGGGCTAAATGCCTGTCACTACTACCACCCCTACCCAGGGGGTGCCAGATGCCTACCACTACTACCACCCTACCCAGGGGTGGCAGATGCCTACCACTACTACCACCTCTACCCATGGGGGCTGGATGCCTGTCACTACTACCACCCTTACCCAGGGGTGCCAGATGCCTACCACTACTACCACCCTTACCCAGGGGGTGCCAGATGCCTACCACTACTACCACCTCTACCCATGGGGGCTGGATGCCTGTCACTACTACCACCCCTACCCAGGGGGTGCCAGATGCCTACCACTACTACCACCCCTACCCAGGGGTGCCAGATGACTACCACTACTACCACCTCTACCCATGGGGGCTGGATGCCTGTCACTACTACCACCCCTACCCAGGGGTGCCAGATGCCTACCACTACTACCACCTCTACCCAGGGGTGCCAGATGCATACCACTACTACCACCTCTACCCATGGGGGCTGGATGCCTGTCACTACTACCACCCCTACCCAGGGGGTGCCAGATGCCTACCACTACTACCACCCCTACCCAGGGGGTGCCAGATGCCTACCACTACTACCACCCTTACCCAGGGGTGCCAGATGCCTACCACTACTACCACTACTACCACCTCTACCCATGGGGGGCTGGATGCCTGTCACTACTTCCACCCTTACCCAGGGGGTGCCAGATGCCTACCACTACTACCACCCTTACCCAGGGGTGCCAGATGCCTACCACTACTACCACCCTTACCCAGGGGTGCCAGATGCCTACCACTACTACCACCCCTACCCAGGGGGTGTCAGATGCCTACCACTACTACCACCTCTTCCCAGGGGGTGCCAGATGCCTACCACTACTACCACCTCTACCCAGGGGTGCCAGATGCCTACCACTACTACCACCTCTACCCATGGGGGCTGGATGCCTGTCACTACTACCACCCCTACCCAGGGGGTGCCAGATGCCTACCACTACTACCACCCCTACCCAGGGGTGCCAGATGCCTACCACTACTACCACCCTTACCCAGGGGGTGCCAGATGCCTACCACTACTACCACCTCTACCCATGGGGGCTGGATGCCTGTCACTACTACCACCTCTACCCATGGGGAGCTGGATGCCTGTCACTACTACCACCCCTACCCAGGGGTGCCAGATGCCTACCACTACTACCACCTCCACCCATGGGGGCTGGATGCCTGTCACTACTACCACCCCTACCCAGGGGATGCCAGATGCCTACCACTACTACCACCTCTACCCAGGGGTGCCAGATGCCTACCACTACTACCACCCTTACCCAGGGGTGCCAGATGCCTACCACTACTACCACCCTTACCCAGGGGGTGCCAGATGCCTACCACTACTACCACCTCTACCCATGGGGGGCTGGATGCCTGTCACTACTACCACCCCTACCCAGGGGGTGTCAGATGCCTACCACCACTACCACCTCTACCCAGGGGTGCCAGATGCCTACCACTACTACCACCTCTACCCAGGGGTGCCAGATGCCTACCACTACTACCACCTCTACCCAGGGGTGCCATATGCCTACCACTACTACCACCTCTACCCATGGGGGCTAAATGCCTGTCACTACTACCACCCCTACCCAGGGGGTGCCAGATGCCTACCACTACTACCACCCCTACCCAGGGGTGCCAGATGCCTACCACTACTACCACCTCTACCCATGGGGGGCTGGATGCCTGTCACTACTACCACCCTTACCCAGGGGTGCCAGATGCCTACCACTACTACCACCCTTACCCAGGGGGTGCCAGATGCCTACCACTACTACCACCTCTACCCATGGGGGCTGGATGCCTGTCACTACTACCACCCCTACCCAGGGGGTGCCAGATGCCTACCACTTCTACCACCCCTACCCAGGGGTGCCAGATGCCTACCACTACTACCACCTCTACCCATGGGGGCTGGATGCCTGTCACTACTACCACCCCTACCCAGGGGTGCCAGATGCCTACCACTACTACCACCTCTACCCAGGGGGTGCCAGATGCCTACCACTACTACCACCTCTACCCATGGGGGCTGGATGCCTGTCACTACTACCACCCCTACCCAGGGGGTGCCAGATGCCTACCACTACTACCACCCCTACCCAGGGGGTGCCAGATGCCTACCACTACTACCACCCTTACCCAGGGGGTGCCAGATGCCTACCACTACTACCACTACTACCACCTCTACCCATGGGGGGCTGGATGCCTGTCACTACTACCACCCTTACCCAGGGGGTGCCAGATGCCTACCACTACTACCACCCTTACCCAGGGGGTGCCAGATGCCTACCACTACTACCACCCTTACCCAGGGGTGCCAGATGCCTACCACTACTACCACCCCTACCCAGGGGTGTCAGATGCCTACCACTACTACCACCTCTACCCAGGGGGTTCCAGATGCCTACCACTACTACCACCTCTGCCCAGGGGTGCCAGATGCCTACCACTACTACCACCTCTACCCAGGGGGTGCCAGATGCCTACCACTACTACCACCTCTACCCATGGGGGGCTGGATGCCTGTCACTACTACCACCCCTACCCAGGGGGTGCCAGATGCCTACCACTACTACCTCCCCTACCCAGGGGGTGCCAGATGCCTACCACTACTACCACCCTTACCCAGGGGGTGCCAGATGCCTACCACTACTACCACCTCTACCCATGGGGGGCTGGATGCCTGTCACTACTACCACCTCTACCCATGGGGGCTGGATGCCTGTCACTACTACCACCCCTACCCAGGGGTGCCAGATGCCTACCACTACTACCACCTCTACCCATGGGGGGCTGGATGCCTGTCACTACTACCACCCCTACCCAGGGGTGCCAGATGCCTACCACTACTACCACCTCTACCCATGGGGGGCTGGATGCCTGTCACTACTACCACCCTTACCCAGGGGGTGCCAGATGCCTACCACTACTACCACCCTACCCAGGGGTGCCAGATGCCTACCACTACTACCACCTCTACCCATGGGGGGCTGGATGCCTGTCACTACTACCACCCTTACCCAGGGGGTGCCAGATGCCTACCACTACTACCACCCTTACCCAGGGGTGCCAGATGCCTACCACTACTACCACCCTTACCCAGGGGGTGCCAGATGCCTACCACTACTACCACCTCTACCCATGGGGGGCTGGATGCCTGTCACTACTACCACCCCTACCCAGGGGGTGTCAGATGCCTACCACCACTACCACCTCTACCCAGGGGGTGCCAGATGCCTACCACTACTACCACCTCTACCCAGGGGGTGCCAGATGCCTACCACTACTACCACCTCTACCCAGGGGGTGCCAGATGCCTACCACTACTACCACCTCTACCCATGGGGGGCTAAATGCCTGTCACTACTACCACCCCTACCCAGGGGGTGCCAGATGCCTACCACTACTACCACCCCTACCCAGGGGTGCCAGATGCCTACCACTACTACCACCTCTACCCATGGGGGGCTGGATGCCTGTCACTACTACCACCCTTACCCAGGGGTGCCAGATGCCTACCACTACTACCACCTTACCCAGGGGGTGCCAGATGCCTACCACTACTACCACCTCTACCCATGGGGGCTGGATGCCTGTCACTACTACCACCCCTACCCAGGGGGTGCCAGATGCCTACCACTACTACCACCCCTACCCAGGGGTGCCAGATGCCTACCACTACTACCACCTCTACCCATGGGGGGCTGGATGCCTGTCACTACTACCACCCCTACCCAGGGGTTGCCAGATGCCTACCACTACTACCACCTCTACCCAGGGGGTGCCAGATGCCTACCACTACTACCACCTCTACCCATGGGGGGCTGGATGCCTGTCACTACTACCACCCCTACCCAGGGGGTGCCAGATGCCTACCACTACTACCACCCCTACCGAGGGGGTGCCAGATGCCTACCACTACTACCACCCTTACCCAGGGGGTGCCAGATGCCTACCACTACTACCACTACTACCACCTCTACCCATGGGGGCTGGATGCCTGTCACTACTACCACCTCTACCCAGGGGTGCCAGATGCCTACCACTACTACCACCCTTACCCAGGGGTGCAAGATGCCTACCACTACTACCACCCTTACCCAGGGGTGCCAGATGCCTACCACTACTACCACCCCTACCCAGGGGTGTCAGATGCCTACCACTACTACCACCTCTACCCAGGGGTGCCAGATGCCTACCACTACTACCACCTCTACCCAGGGGTGCCAGATGCCTACCACTACTACCACCTCTACCCAGGGGTGCCAGATGCCTACCACTACTACCACCTCTACCCATGGGGGCTGGATGCCTGTCACTACTACCACCCCTACCCAGGGGGTGCCAGATGCCTACCACTACTACCACCCCTTACCCAGGGGTGCCAGATGCCTACCACTACTACCACCTCTACCCATGGGGGGCTGGATGCCTGTCACTACTACCACCCCTACCCAGGGGGTGCCAGATGCCTACCACTACTACCACCCCTACGCAGGGGTGCCAGATGCCTATCACTACTACCACCTCTACCCATGGGGGGCTGGATGCCTGTCACTACTACCACCCCTACCCAGGGGTGCCAGATGCCTACCACTACTACCACCTCTACCCAGGGGTGCCAGATGCCTACCACTACTACCACCTCTACCCATGGGGGCTGGATGCCTGTCACTACTACCACCCCTACCCAGGGGGTGCCAGATGCCTACCACTACTACCACCCCTACCCAGGGGGTGCCAGATGCCTACCACTACTATCACCCTTACCCAGGGGTGCCAGATGCCTACCACTACTACCACTACTACCACCTCTACCCATGGGGGCTGGATGCCTGTCACTACTACCACCCTTACCCAGGGGTGCCAGATGCCTACCACTACTACCACCCTTACCCAGGGGTGCCAGATGCCTAACACTACTACCACTACTACCACCTCTACCCATGGGGGGCTGGATGCCTGTCACTACTACCACCCTTACCCAGGGGTGCCAGATGCCTACCACTACTACCACCCTTACCCAGGGGTGCCAGATGCCTACCACTACTACCACCCTTACCCAGGGGTGCCAGATGCCTACCACTACTACCACCCCTACCCAGGGGTGTCAGATGCCTACCACTACTACCACCTCTACCCAGGGGTGCCAGATGCCTACCACTACTGCCACCTCTACCCAGGGGTGCCAGATGCCTACCACTACTACCACCTCTACCCATGGGGGGCTGGATGCCTGTCACTACTACCACCCCTACCCAGGGGGTGCCAGATGCCTACCACTACTACCACCCCTACCCAGGGGGTGCCAGATGCCTACCACTACTACCACCCTTACCCAGGGGGTGCCAGATGCCTACCACTACTACCACCTCTACCAATGGGGGGCTGGATGCCTGTCACTACTACCACCTCTACCCATGGGGGCTGGATGCCTGTCACTACTACCACCCCTACCCAGGGGATGCCAGATGCCTACCACTACTACCACCTCTACCCATGGGGGGCTGGATGCCTGTCACTACTACCACCCCTACCCAG
>CAWUFW010023518.1:0-74451 GCA_963921515.1 Calotriton arnoldi
GGAAGTAGACGAATTGAACAATGGCAGGCACAACAGATGTGCAGGGGTGGAAGCCACAGATGTGAAATAGCTAATCTAAGTAGGAAATCCCATTGCCAAATACTGAACACATGACACCCTCAGATGCTGCTATGGATGACATGGATACACCACAGGATAGGACACATTCCCCCTGGACCACATGGGTTCCTGCACAGTAACACTTCATTATCATGAGACCAAATATCACCATCACTGCAGCAAGGGCATGGTTAGCATCATCAACAACATGTACATCAGAAGCATAAGCACTAGAGAACAGAAAGTTGCTTTATTCAGCATATGTGTGGAATGAAAACAAAGTCCAGAAAAAACACAAAGGCCAATGGCCAGTCCATTGTCAAAGTCCAAACTTGGTGACAGTGGCAGATGTCACCTTACGCATGCCTGCACAAAACCAGGGACAATCCACTAGGAGGGGCAACAGGGGGGGCAGGCCAGGCAACGCAGGGACAGGATCAGGGCTCACCAGGAGGAAGCAGGGAAGGGGTGGTGGGTGCTGGAGAGCCACTGACAACTGCAGTGGAGGTGTCTGACATGGTGTGTGCCGGCACAACTGGGGGGCATGACTCAGATGTTGTGGGTGCCGGCACGACTGCAGTGGACCCTGCAGATGGAGTGGACAGGTCCGCCACTGCAGTGCCCAAGTCAGACAGGGTGGTAGTGGACTCCACTGCAGTGCCTACCACCAGGGGAGGAGAATGGGGAACAGGCAAGGTGGGCTGGACAGAGGGGGAGGACACCCTCACCACATCAGTGGCACAGACAAGCGCAGCGGGGGTGTGGTGCCGGGAGAGCAAGTGCCAGGGGGAGAAGGCCGGATCCTCTTGGGGATGGTATATCTGTGGGTGGGAGAACCTGGGGCAGGGTGTGGTGGGGGCACCTGTGGAGTGGGGGCCTGAGGGATGGAGGAAGGAGACCTGGTGCCTGAGCTGCAGGGCGGCGGCGGGGTCTTGCTCTTACGACTCCGGGGGACTTGCGGGTGGGGGCCTCAGTCTGTCTGCGCCTGGGGGAGGGTGTCCGGGGGCGAGGGGCACTCTGCTCCGTGTGGGTGGGCTTCCTCTTCCCCTGGATGCTGGAGCAGCTGGATCGGAGGGGAAGAGGCTGAGGTCACTGAGGAAGAGGCGCTGGGTCTTTGGGGTTGCAGGTGAGGCAAGGGAGGGTGTTTTGGAGGGAGAGGCAACTGAGGACTGCGCAGTGCTCGTGGATGCGTGTGTGTGTTCCAGGGCCCCATCCCCTGTGAGTCTGGTTTCAGTCCCCTGACTGTGCGTGCGTGTGCGTTTTGTTTGTGGCGTGTGTGTCTGTGTGCTGGATGTGTGTGTGCTGGTGTGTGCCTGTGCCGGTGTGTGTGTGCTTGGGACGGGTAAGGTGCTGGGGAGTGTGGATGGAGCAGAGGCAGGAGGGGTGAGGGACTGTCTGAGGAGGGACACTGCTGCCGTCAGGGAGGAGTCCATGGACCTATTGCCCCTCTGTAGGTCAGACATGCCCGATGAGATGCCCTCCATGAACGACACCAGCTGAGTCAACAGAGCGGTGTGCGCATGGAGGACACTCAGCATGGCTGTCTGCCCTACATGGAGCTGGCGAAGGAGGTACACAGACTCCTCACTCAGGGCAGCAGGGGACACAGGGGCAGGGGGTGCGGTGCCTGGCCCAAAGGAGACACGCTCACGAACATGGGAGCCTCCACGGACCTGGGGAATGGGAGCCGATGGGAGGGCGGTGGTGGTGCTGGTGGTGGCGGGGACAGCAACACTAGCTGGGGTGTGGTGGCTGCTGACACCCGCCTCCATAAGGGAGTCATCCTCCGAGTTGCTCTGGTCCTCAGCTGAGGTGGATGGTGCTGAGGACTCCTCGGTGTGGCTCCCTCGCCCTCCGTGCCACTGGGTCCCTCCGACCACTCCTCGGCTGCTGACCCAGTCTGGCTCTCCGGCTCCTCCTGGTCCGTGGAGCTGTCCCCTTCCGTGGCCGTGGATGTATCTGCAAACAATGGGGAAACAGACAGACATCAGTCACCTGCACCAAACGCACACACCACTGTGAGCACAGCACATTACAGAGCAAGCCCTGGCATCATTAGTTGTACATTGCTAAAAGTGCCCTAACTGAACAGGAGCAGCCAATTGTCAGTCTGATGCCAACCATGGCACTCACATCCCACATGGCCTTGCACCCATCTGTCTGGTGTCTGTTGGATTGCAACACCCCAGTGTGGACACATGCACCAACTACACAGTAGTTGGACAGTGCAGAGGACACGGTGTAGCATGTGGACATGCACACATCACAGCTCTTGCCACTGAGTCAGTACAGGTTTCCGGATGAAAGGGATGCCCAGAGTCAAATAGGAAATGCATGTGATGCATACCAGCGACAGACACCATGATGCACCCATGTCCTGATAGCCATCGCCACAATGGTGTGCATGTAGCACATGTCACTCCCCTGCAGGATCACCAATAAGTAGACACATGCCATGGCGGAGGCATGACTGCTAAGTCATACATCACTGTCTCAGTGATGTATGACTTGGCAGCCAGACAACAACACTCTGCACTGTGTCACAATAGTAGGTCATGGGGAATGCAAGTCCTGGAGCTGCACAAGTGCACATGTACATCCCCCCCACAACACATCATCTTAACCCTCATCTGTCCAGGTCATACCTATTGGACATATGGGAGACCTGTGACACTACCCTCTGAACCTGAGCCCTCACAATCTGCTGTGAATGGGGAACAGCTGCCTGAACTTCACATTCGCATACCCCAGTCTGCACGGGCAGCTGATCAAACACCTATGTGACACACAAGTATCGTCTCCTATGGTCACATCTCCAGTGGCATGCTGAGCCCCTACCAAGAAACACCCCAGCAGTCCTGGCAACTAATCCACAGCACACTGACACAGAGGCAGACACCTGAGGGGTCAAATCACTGCGCACAATGTGTCAGCTGATACACGGGAGTGGGAGTACAGAGTGCATTGCATGGCCTGGAGTAGGCATGACTGTCCTGCCCCACATGAATGAGGGATGAGCCCTGGACAGTGGATAGCTGGCTATGTATGTGTGACACACGTAATCTGCACACTCCTGGGGCCCAAACATTGTTCCCACCCGCTGCATGGGCGTGTGCCACATACCCCAGGCACATGTGGTGGCTCAGCTCAGCAAGTGGACCGCATATCAAAGCAACACGCAGATTACATGTCCGAACACAGGCGTTGTGTGAACAATGGACCCACCCATGATGCCCACAACAGAGTTAGGGAAACAGATGCTGTCCCCCACCTTTAGTGAAGCAAACTGCAAGGACACAGTCCCAAGTGACACAATTCCCTGAATGTAAGGGCCACACCTGGGTATCAGATGAGGAGTGGGCAGTGCACAATAGAGGGACATGGCTCCTGGACAACATGACTGCTGCACTGTGGCAGTTGAACCAGGCCAGAGGAGGGCACAAAGCATGTAATACAGAGTTCACAGTGCAGTCTTTGACTCACCCCCTCCTTGCTGCTGTCTGGCCTTCAGCTGCCCATCCAGGTCTGGAAACACCACCGCCAGGATCTGGAGCATGTGGGGGGTCAGGGTCCGTGTTCCGCCCCTCCTGCGAGGAGGCGACAGCTTCAGCTGGACCCGTGCAATCCTCCGGGTCCAGCCCCGAAGGTCCTGCCACCTCTTCTGGCAGTTGCGGATCCGGCGCTTGTAGACCCTCACTGACCGGACAGCCCGGACGATGTCCTTCCAGATCTCCTGCTTCCGATGGGCATTAACCTGTCAGGATGACAAAGTGAAAAGGCCATTACTACACATGCAACATATCCGTGCATGACACAGTTGTATATACATGTCTCAATCACAGGGGCACATGATGTACACAGGCAGTGCAAAGCTGCCCATGGACAGTTTGCCAGACGTCACTACATGGTATCATTGCATGGGAAGTAAAACCTTGTTCAAATGCACTGTCACTGCACCATACCTGTCCAGTGCATGTCACTACACACTATGGGGGTGACAACTACTCAGTGAGCCTGCTAGCCAGTGGCGTGCAGACTTTCAGCCTTGCTAGTCAGACAATATGCACATTCAGAAAGGCAGTGCACAGAACACTCACCTGCTCCCCTGGTGTCCCATACAGCTTGCTGTACTGTGGAAGTAGGCTGTCCAGCAGGGCCTGGTTCTCCTCAAGGCTGAAGGCTGGGGCTCTCTCCACAGTACGTGCCATTGCAGGGTCCAGAGGGGCAGAGACAGCAGCAGTGCAGTGGCAGATGTCGTCCTGGAGCATGTAGTGCAGGCAAGTGAGCTCTCAGGGGAACAGCCAGCAATATATATGTGCTGGAGAGGCAGATACTGTCCCTTGTGTCCAAAGTGATAGGTCCAAGTCATTTGCATCTTCTGAATCTGGCCAATCCATGGAATAGCAGCACCAATACACGCCCACAGCATCCTTCAAATCTTCAACTTCATGACATACATGATTTTGCAACATTGTTGTGGGTGACCAACTGAATTTCCAGCAACCGACTCGTTCGAAATTCGAAAACGCGTCCGTTGCCAGGCAAGGCCATTGTCAATGGGTGCGCACCGATCGGTCCATTGCTGTATCAACGCGTACAGGGGTACAACGCGCACCTGCACACATTGAATGCAATGGGCCGGCCAGGGGCACCGATCGGTCCATTGCAGTACAACGCGTACAGGGGTACAACGCGTACCCGCACACATTGAATGCAATGGGCCGGCCGGGGCACCGATCGGTCCATTGCAGTACAACGCGTACAGGGGTACAACGCGTACCCGACACATTGAATGCAATGGGCAAGCCAGGGCACCGATCGGTCCATTGCAGTACAACGCGTACAGGGGTACAACGCGTACCCGCACACATTGAATGCAATGGGCCGGCCGGGGGCACCGATCGGTCCATTGCTGTTCAACGCATCACTGTACAAGTGACTGGCATATGTCACCATGCCTGTCTCAGATGGACATATGCCAGCCACAGATAGCTCCCAGGGAGTGAGGGGCACACCTACATCACGACAGCCTGTCCAAACTTTATCATAAGGCATGTAAGGCTGCATTTCCTATTGTGTGTATGTTGGTGTACATGTTGTCCTGTGGGTGTCACCTGTGGGCAGCCACCGCCAGGCTGTGCACGTGTTCATGGGGACAGGATCCTGGGTGTTACGTGTACATGACCACTGTGATGTGCAACTGTTCATATCTGTGCATGTGCCATGGTCACATTTCACGGTGGTGTATGTGTATGTCATGTCACATACCCCGTGAGTCCCATGTGGGACGGTATGTTTGAGCCAGGGTGTCCCAGTGGCACAATAGTGATGGTCCTCCACAGTCTGTGTGCATGTAGTGTTTACAATGTCTCTGATTTCATGTGCACAATGGGAGACAGTCTCCACATCCACGTTGTGTGTGCATGGACTTTGATGTTGTGCGTGTGTGTGTCACAGACGTCCATGTCTGTCCTGCCGTGGCAAGTGGGACCACTACCTGTGGGGGTCATGGTTGTTTTGCTGTGGTGTATACATGATACTCCATGTAATGCCAGTGTCCATGTGGCAATACAGGGTCCCTGGGAATGTACCTGTCGTTGAGCTGTGGTGCCTGGGGCACATCTGTCCTCACATGTCACTGTGGGGGGTGATTGTGACACGGCAGCAGGAGATGGGAACTGTGACACGGCCTCATGATATCCAATGGGCCAACCTGGGACTAATTGATGCCACTTGTTGGACCGTGTTGACAGATGTTGGCCATGTATGTACCATACATGTCCTTACGGAACTGCACACTTCATGTAGTTGTGCCTCATAATGATGTATGTTGGGATATTGAGTGTGTTCAATGCCGCATATGTGGGGTGACTGACAATCTTGCTTACTTCTCCTCTGCACTGCAGGGCTCCTGCTGTCCATCGACCATTCCCAGACCTGGCAACGATGGTGGAACGGGACAGCATCCGACGGTACCGCTTCACCAGGCAGCTGATTGAGGATTTGGCAGTGCAGTTGTCCCCACATTTGCAGCCTGGCCGGCCGTATCCTACAGCGCTGACCCCCAAGGTGAAGGTGATGGCAGCCCTACACTTCTTTGCCACCGGTACCTTCCAACATACTGTGGCGACTGCTGGTGGGATGTCACAGACCATGTTGAGCCGTGTGCTCCGCGATGTTTTGGCGGCAATGTTGCTATTCCTGAACCGGTACATCTATTTCCCTAGACTGCGACGACTCACTGACGTGAAGAGTGACTTTTATGCCCTGGGGAGGATGCCGCATGTCATTGGCTCCATTGATGGGACACATGTGGCTTTGGTACCACCACAGGCCCAGGAGCAGGCCTATAGGAACCGCAAGCACTACCACTCGGTCAATGCACTGGTGGTGTGTCTTGCAGACATGACCATCACACACGTGTGTGCCCGTTTCCCTGGTTCAGCACACGATGCCTTTGTGATGAGGAGTAGTCGCATCCCCAGGATGATGGCACAGATGCAGAACCAGCGTGCCTGGCTTGTCGGTGTGTACTGACTTTGTGCCATTGTGTGTGATCTGATCTGTAGTATTCCGCCCACTTTTCCAAGTCAGCTAATGTGCACTTGTCTGTCCGTAGGTGACTCGGGATACCCCAACATGCCGTGGTTGCTGACACCCCTCAGGAACCCTGTGACACCAGCCCAGATGCGCTACAATGAGGCACATGGTCGGACCAGGAGAGTGATTGAGCGGACATTTGGTCTCCTGAAGAGCCGCTTCCGCTGCCTGGACAAGACCGGAGGGTCCCTCCCATATGCCCCTGCGAAAGTGTGCAAGATTATCATCGTCTGCTGCATGCTCCACAACCTGGCAGTGCGGAAGGAGTTGCCTCTCATCCAGGATGACAATGACCAACATCCGCCACCTGTGGAGGATCCTGGCCTGGACCACGATGCCAGTGACGATGATGATGATGATGATGAGGGTGATGTCCGCACACAGCTCATCACCAACTTCTTTAGCTGAATGTGAGTATCCTGAGGTGTCATGTCAATGATGTGAGTTGGCATGATATGTGTAGGTGGTGCTCTGGTGCTGTTGGAGTGTGTCCATGGGCTACTTGACTGGATGTGTGTTGCGATGTGTGCTTACAGGTGGGCTGTACTCCCCAACAGTGTTGACATGCTAACTTGGTTCTGGGTGGGTATCTTGTAACATGTATTGTGCATGAGTTTTGCTGTTCTGTCCTGTACTCCATTGCTTTTGACTGTGTGTCATTTCTGTCCTTCACAGGGTACTTTCAGATTCGTTTGGTCAACTGTGTCCACCGACGACGTGATTGCACTTCCAGGGTGGTAGCTGTTGTGTCCCTACAGGTGATGTGCGCCACACCCATGGACTTCCTTCCGTCTACAGTTGTTGACTGTGTGCCCACTGCCAGGTGGGATTACCTTGCATCTGTAGTGGTTACGACATGTTGCAACTGTGTAATAAACCTGTGCTTCACTTTGTGATGTGCGTTGTCTGTGGTCACACATTTGACTGCCATTTGCTTACTGCACCTGTGGGCTACTTGACTACAACTGGGAATGGGTGTGGTGTCTGTGCATTGCACCGTCTTCCCTGGCAACATCAGTGTAGGCAATGAGTCAGATGGCCTAGGTGTGTATGTGTTGTGTAGCCCTGGTGGTGTGTCTCCCTCATATGTGTCACGTTGCCTTTACTCACATGCCTGTGTTGTACTTGCTGTTGCAGTTCGCATACACAGTGTAATTTTGCAGTTCATCATCCCCATAACAGCACCCACGTTGGAATCACAACAGAGGCAAGTATGGTGTATTAGTGTGTTTATTGTGATACATTTGTGTGAATAGTGCATAGGATGGGTAGTGCTGTACATAAATCTTGCAATCAGAAGTTCCTAGGTGAATTGAAAGTCCTGGTAGACAGAATCCCCAGTATCGGGGCCACAGTTGTCTGAGACATTGGTCCAACTTGTACTCCCCATGCAATGTGTGGGAGTAGTGTTGCCGTCAACAGGGTGAACAGTCTGTGCACAAAGGTGAACATCCAGAACAGGTTCAGGCTTCCTGGGAGTTGCGCTTGGCCATCGGCCTCTCACTTGCCCCTCTTCGGACGACCCCTCTTCTTGGGGGGCCCTCAAGTACAGGCTGCTGCGGTGCAGGGGACTCTCCGCCAGAGTCATCCTCCCTCCCTGTGGCAGTTGCAGTTTGGGCAGCACCAGATGTTGTTGGCACACAGGGAGGTGTGGACTCGTTGCTGTTCATCTGGCGGAGGCATTGTAAAATGTCCCTGTGCACCGCCGTCATCTCATGCAGTGCATCCCACTTGGACTCCACGCGGGACATGTGTGAGTCCACGCGGGACATGTGTGACTCCACGTGGGACATGTGAGAGTCCAAGCGGGCATGATGGGCAGCCTGCTGCTGTTTCATGTCTCTGAGGAGCCCCACTACCTGGCTGAGGTCTCCGGTGCTGGACTGGTATGCATCAGCTATGCGTACCAGTTGTGGGTCGTCATGCACACCAGCAACCTCTGCAAGCAGCGACCTCTGTCTCCCACCCCTCCCACCACCCCTGCTGACATGTGCAGTGCGTGCAGTGGCACGCACAGATGACCCTGGTCCACCTTGGAGGTTGGTGGTGGTGGTGGTGTCCATGGCCCCAGGTTGGTCCAGGGTCCCTGTGCTGGTGTTGCTCCTTGTTCTGTCCATGTCGGCAGGGATGGTATTTGTGTTGACAGTCATTGGAGGGGTGGGTGCAGGGGGTGCAGCTGGTGGTCCTGCTGGTGCTGCATGTAGACTTGCACCGGATGTGCCAGGTTGGTCTTCTTCGTCCGAGGAGGGCAGAGGCTGTACAACACCAGTGAGCTCCGCATCCTCTTGAGCCTGGGACTGGGACTCCTCAGCGTCTGCTGCTGTGTCCCCATCATCACCTGTTTTTGGGAGACACACACAATGTATGTTATGTTTCTGCAGGCATCAATGGTTGACACACCTGACAGTTGTGACGGTGCCTCTGGGTGCGGGCCTGTACATTGCATTGTCCTAAGTCGTCACAGTCAGGGGTTGATATTGGTGTGGCACATTGTTCTGCATTATTTGGGCATTTCTATGTATTTGTTGGGGTGTGAACATCGTCTGCATTGGTTGTGTTTGGTTGACAGCCGGCCCTCCTTCCCACCCACCCAGCCAGCCAGTCAGTTATCCCACCAAGGACTGTGCTTGCATTGCAGGGAGTGGAAGTTGTCTCTCAGGATGTCAGTCAGTGGTGTCCTGCTGTTTGTTGGTGCACAGTTGCCGGCCTTGTGCTCCCCACAGCAGTAGCCAGTGTCAGCCATCTTGTGAGTTCTTCTCCACTCCCTGTGATGTGAGCATGGTTCAGGGTGGTGTTGATGGGACAGTTGTGGGGGTGACCAATATCAGTGACTGCCACTCCCATCATGCTATTGCCTCCACCCCACTTGCCAGCATTCCCATACTTACTTGCTTTTGTGGGGAGTTCAGTGTGTGTGGGTGTGAGGGCAATGGCAAGATGGCTGACAGTGGTGTCCTGCTGTTGGTTGGTGTGCAGTTCCCAGCAGGGCCTTGTGCTCCCCACAGCAGTAGCCAGTGTCAGCCATCTTGTGAGTCCTTCTCCACTCCCTGTGATGTGAGCATGGTTCAGGGTGGTGTTGATGGGCCAGTTGTGAGGCTGAGCAATATCTGTGCCTACTACTCCCATCATGCTTTTGCCTCCACCCCCTTCCCAGCATGCCCATGCTTCCTTCCTTTGACTCTGCTTCCCTGTGGGGTGGGCTGGCTGTGCTGACAGGATGGCTGGGAGTGTTGTCCTGGCAGTTGTTTGGCTAAAAGTCCCAAGAGTGTCCCTGTGCTTCACACAACATAACCCAGGGTGGTGGTTCTTTGTGGGATCTTGAGTTAGGATGGGAGGCATTGCATTCTACCAGGTGGGTTCTGTGGAGTTTGTGTTGAGGGGGTGTGAGGGGAGGTGCTTGTAACTATGGTCAGTGCTGCAAGTCCTCCTTCCCACCCAGCCAGCCAGATGTCCCACCATGGAACGTGCTTGCATTGCAGGGAGTGGAAGTTGTCTCTCAGGATGTCAGTCAGTGGTGTCCTGCTGTTTGTTGGTGCACAGTTGCCAGCAGGGCCTTGTGCTCCCCACAGCAGTAGCCAGTGTCAGCCATCTTGTGAGTCCTTCTCCACTCTCTGTGATGTGAGCATGGTTCAGGGTGGTGTTGATGGGCCAGTTGTGAGGGTGACCAATATCTGTGACTGCCCCTCCCATCATGCTATTGCCTCCACCCCACTTGCCAGCATTCCCATACTTACTTGCTTTTGTGGGGAGTTCAGTATGTGTGGGTGTGTGAGCAATGGCAAGATGGCTGACAGTGGTGTCCTGCTGTTGGTTGGTGTGCAGTTCCCAGCATGCCCTTGTGCTCCCCACAACACAGCAACAGTGTCAGACATCTTTGATGGGCCTTTCCACTCTCTGTGGGATGTGCATGCGTGAGTGTGAGCTTGCTGGGCCATGTGGTGGGGGATGTAGAGCTGTGACTACGACTCCCATCATGCTATTGCCTCCACCCCCTTCCCAGCATGCCCATGCTTCCTTCCTTTTGACTCTGCTTCCCTGTGGGGTGGGCTGGCTGTGCTGACAGGATGGCTGGGAGTGTTGTCCTGGCAGTTGTTTGGCTAAAAGTCCCAAGAGTGTCCCTGTGCTTCACACAACATAACCCAGGGTGGTGGTTCTTTGTGGGATCTTGAGTTAGGATAGGAGGCATTGCATTCTACCAGGTGGGTTCTGTGGAGTTTGTGTTGAGGGGGTGTGAGGGGAGGTGCTTGTGACTATGGTCAGTGCTGCAAGTCCTCCTTCCCACCCAGCCAGCCAGATATCCCACCATGGAACGTGCTTGCATTGCAGGGAGTGGAAGTTGTCTCTCAGGATGTCAGTCAGTGGTGTCCTGCTGTTTGTTGGTGCACAGTTGCCAGCAGGGCCTTGTGCTCCCCACAGCAGTAGCCAGTGTCAGCCATCTTGTGAGTCCTTCTCCACTCCCTGTGATGTGAGCATGGTTCAGGGTGGTGTTGATGGGACAGTTGGGGGGGGGGGCAATATGTGTGACTGCGACTCCCATGATGCTATTGGCTACACTGACTTGGCCAGCATACACAGAATTCCTTCCTTTGAGTGGTCTTCACTGTGTGTTGGTGTTGTTGTGGTGGCTACATGTCTGGATGTGTTTGTTAGTTCTATTTGTGCCACTGCCTAGCTGTAGTTGTAGTTGTGTTTGTACATGTGATGGCACGGTTGGTTGTAACTTTTTTGATGGCATGTGTTGTGTATATCTGACTGACATACACATTTTGGGATGATTCTGTTCTGGTTACTGTGTAATTGCTATGAGTGCATGGTTTGACTCTCCCCTTGACAGTGATGTGTGTGTGTTTTGTGGCAGAATATTGTACATTTGTTGTGTCAGTGTGTGTTTTGCTGGGTGTATGTGAGGTAGGTATTTGTTGGTGTGCTGATGGTGTGTGGCTTGTGTGAGGGATGAGCTGTGAGTGTGTGGTTGCTGTCTCTTGGGTGCTGGCAGTGGAATGGCATTTGCAAAGGATCATGGTTGTGATTTGTGTCCTTTATATGGGTGGAGTTGTGGGTGTGTCTTTGTTCTCTGTCCCCACCCCCAGTATTTATTGGCTTTGTAATTGCTTGCTTGGCCTTTTTGTGTGATTTTTCCTTTGTACTGTCTGTGCATGTTGGAAACGTTCTGTGAACGAGTCGGACCCTGCATTTGTCTCGTACGGTGTTCTCCGCTTCGTTCACGCTGTGTTTGTGCAGTTTTCTATGCTGCGTACGCGTCGGTCGCGGTGTTTTGTGTTGCTTCGGCTCGGTTTTGTATGACGTGTCGGTCGTACGGCTTGTCCTCCGTCCGACTCGGTCGTGGTTTTCGCGCCTTGCATCGTACTTTGCGGTTTGGAGTTCGCGTGTACGTTTCGGGTCGGATTTGTTCCGGGTGCGTGTCGGTCGGTTCAATTCGTGTGTTTTTCCGGCCAGATTGCTGTTTTCCGTGCGGCTCGGTCGTTCGGCTTGGGTTCGGTACGTGTCGGTCGGATTTTGCACGCCTTGCATCGTACTTGGCGTGTCGGGCGCCACAGGTACGTGTCGGTCGGTATAATTTCCGGCTCCGAGTCGGTCGGTGCTTTTTCTGGCCCGAATCGGAATCGACCCCATAGTGTTTTTGGAGTACAGGAGATGACCCTTCTCTCTCTCCTTTTTATATTTTTTTATCGTTTACACTCACGCCAGTTTTACAACCTCCAATGGCCGCGTCAGTGCTCCACGAACAGCGGCCATTTTGAATAGACCGTAGTGGTCTAGTCTTTCAGGCAGGCACAACGCATGCAGAAGTCTCCACATCTTGTTACGATAAATAGACAGCCCGGGACACACATCGGTAAGATGTGATCTCCGGGGCACCAGCTAGGCATAATCAGCCGAGTACGGCCTTGACGCAGTAAGTCAACAGGTCGGGAGCT
This sequence comes from Calotriton arnoldi, assembly GCA_963921515.1. NCBI lineage: Eukaryota > Metazoa > Chordata > Amphibia > Caudata > Salamandridae > Calotriton > Calotriton arnoldi. The sequence goes on from CAWUFW010023518.1 coordinate 12,600, forward strand.
GCCTTTTAAAGCAGTATACCAACCAGTTTCTCCTTTTCCTGCCCTTATGGGGCCCCTGGATCTTCTTTCTATGATCAAGAGCTAACAGTGAGGCATCTGTTATTTTTCTTCCTATCTTAGAGTTTGACTACAGGCCTCCTCCCCCCCGGGCAAGATCAAGACGCACTATTAAGGTGTCTTAAATGTATGTAATGTTTCCTGTGTTAATGTTTTACTTGTTGTGTTAGTGATCGTATCGCCACAATTTGAGTTTGGGTGTCTTCGCCGGTACTGACACGTATTTTCAGTCAAGGGACCGAGCATGAATGTACTACACACTGTGTGATCACTTATTGCCTTTATTTATTCATTATATACTACACCCCACCATTTGGTATTCACTAGATATTCGTAGTATATCAGCCCAGGGCTGACATGCGGTTTTAAACTCTCTACTGTTTTTTTCTTCTCTACAGTTACGGAATGACGTTACAGGCTTAATCAATCGTATATATGACTATGTGAATTGCGCATGGCATGCATTAAAAAGGTGATCCTATTAGAGGATAGCACGGAGTGGCACCGGTAGGAACTGGTTTCCTATTGGTCCTGAAGAAGAACCATTAGGGGAAAGGCTCGAAACATGTTGACCACCCTGAAGAGTTAAACCCATTACCATTACCTCTTCAACCAGTAACCCCTGATTTTAACTATACCGACTAGAGGCAGCAATAAAGCAAGAGTCCTACTAGTCAGGTATTTTTTAACCTGTTAGCACATATTTCCCACTCCCCTCACTAGCCTAAGTCTTTATCATAGACGCTATCTTTTAAGTGCTCCCGCGTATCCAATATGTTGAATACATAATTAAAAGGAGAGTGAACCCAGTTTCTCCTCTTTCTCACCCTCTTTTTGAATAAGTTGTTTGACAGCGTACAACTGTGCGAGTTCCTTTCCCTTTTTCTTCCTTCCCCATTGTTTACCTGATATTTAAGACACAACAATACATATTGACCATCACGAAACATGGCCGAGTTCACCGGCCTTATCTTCTCAGAAGAGGAGGTCGAAAGAATTCTGTCATCCATATCACCCTTTGATGGGACAGCTACCTCGGCAGGTCCCAGCTGGGACGAACTAACGGAACTGAAACGGGCACAAATAAAAACCATGATTCACAGAATCATGATGACCGAATACCTCCGAGCAAATGCCGGACCTAGAGGTCTCATAGTACGTAATGAGCCCTTTATCGTTCAAAATGATAAAACATTCAAAAAGGATTGGTCCCTGATATCCTGGCATTGTACCAGAGATTGGTTGGTTCTAATTATAAAAACAGCAGCACGATTATCCCAAGAGATGAAAGAAGAAATTCACACAATCGAAGTACGTTTGAAATCCTACCAGACGGTAGCAGAATTAAAGAAAAGACTAGAGGAACTCAACAAAACCATGCAGGAATTTGAAGACTCTCTGAAAGAAACCAAGATCCATAAATTCAAAAAGGTTGCAAAGAACTTCTTGCACGAGGGAATGTATCCCTACATCAGGGATGACTACAACACTAATGGCAGAAAACCAGGTTATAACACCGACACGGATGGCTCAGACTCAGCATCAGATAGTTCGGACTCCAATACCAACAGAAGAGGGCACCAAAGAAACAGAAGGAACTACAACAGAAGAAAGGGACACCCATTCGGGCAAGGGAGAGGATGGCCCACCTTCAACGGTCCACCCCCATTCCAGGTACCATTTTACTATGGGCCTCCTCCACAGTTCCAATAACATCCGGACGACTATTGGGCATCAAACCAGATACCTCAACCAGGATACCCGGAGCCACAGATGCCTTTTTTAGAGCGAGGCCGAGGATCGCAGAGGACGAGAATGAAGAAGGGCCAACAGTTACAATGGTCCGAGCCCCTGGAACAACCCAGGATGACTACCAGGAGCATGGACTCAATCAGCCACCCAGGCACGAGCAGCCGCCCAGTTTAGTTGTGAACCTAATGAATAAAACATTGTCTGAGACACAGGTCAGCATCCTCGAAAAAGGTCTTGGTTTTGTACCAACAGCAAGCCTTGACAAATTCAAATTGAGCTGTGAGGTGAACGAATTTATCCAGAAGATCAAATTAAGAGTCTTTTTCGAAAATAACTCTCGAGGTGACACAGGTCTACGACCAAAATCCTCCTTCACTCCACCCAGCAACACGCTGCCAGTAGAACTCCTAGCGTTTGAGAAGGCAGTCTAGAAAGACATTGGTGAGATTGACCCTAGAACCATCAGGGTTTTCCACAACACCACGAAAGAGGAACAAGTGGCAATCCATGAACTTTCCAATGACGAAGATACAGTTATAAAACCTGCAGACAAAGGGGGCGCGATAGTACTACAAACAACCAATGCCTACCGCAAAGAATGTCTGAGACTTCTAAGCGATGAAAGAAATTACAAACATCTGAGAGAAGACCCCACAGTAGGCCTAAGGATACAAATAACTAGCATGGTAGAAGAAGCCCTGACACAGGATTGGATCACTAGAAAAGAAGAATTCCTGATCAATGCGAACCCCACCACTCCATATTTCTACACGATCCCGAAGATCCATAAATCTATAACCAACCCTCCAGGCAGACCCATTGTATCTGGGATTGGCTCCATTTTAGAGCCTCTATCAAAATTTGCGGATGCTTTCCTGAGACCCCTGATTCAGAGTACTGAGATGTACCTGAAGGACACAAGATCGGTCCTATGCCTTCTACAAGAGTTCCCTTTTAATCCTGGCACTAACATCATGATCGGTTTAGATGTTGACAGCCTGTATACGAGCCTACCCCATAAGGAAACTCTTGATATCATCGAGGAAGTCCTTTTTGACACTGAATGGGGTTATCACACACCAAGACATTTCATCCTAGAGTATTGTAGATGGGCCCTAACTGAGAATTTCTTCCGTTTCGAAAGCATGCTGTTCCTCCAACAACACGGGACCAGCATGGGGAGCACTTTTGCCCCGAGTGTGGCTGGCTTGCACGTACATCACCTTGAAACACACAGAATACTCAACTAGACCAACCCTTTCTCCAACACATAAATACATGGATGAGATATATCGATGACATTCTGTTGATATGGGAAGGCGACGAATCATCAGCCGAGGATTTTTTGACTTGGCTCAACTTACAGAACGCCTTTTTGAAATTCACTCACACAATGAGTAGGGAGGAACTGGTCTTTTTGGATCTAAACATCATCAGTGAAAATGTTTTTTTGAAGATCAACACCCACGAAAAACCTACTGCCAAGAACTGTCTACTTTTGTATGACAGTTTTCATCCCAGACATCTTAAAGAGAATCTACCTTTTGGACAGTTTCTTAGGATCAGGAGAAACTGTACCCAACTCAGGGATTTCAAGAACCAGGCTGACCATCTAACAAGAAAGTTGTTAGCAAGGAACTACACGAAACAAATTGTGTCACAAGCTAAGAAACGCGCACAGAACAATCATAGGGAGACCCTCCTGGAACCCTGGATCCAACACAATGACCAAGAGAACAACAGACCGATCTGTATCACCACTTACATCATAGCATCTGACAGGGTCTCGAAAGTCATTCAAAAACATTGGCCCATCCTGAACAGTGTTAACTTATCTATACCTAAACCCATGTTCTCCCACAGAAGAGGCAAAAGCTTGAGGGACATGTTGGTACACACTCGCCCACGGGTAACAAACATGAATCCAGGGACAATAACCAATTTTGGAACAGTACCAATGGGCCATTACCCTTGTGGCACCTGCAGTGTCTACCATCTTACCAAGATCACAAAAACAGTGGTTTTCAACAACGGAATAACGTGGCAACTACGCAACCTCACGAATTGCAACACTCAGAGGATAGTCAACCTCATTACTTGTCCATGTAACCAGCACTATGTGGGAATGACCACTCGCAAAGTCCGCACCAGGATATGTGAGCATCACAGCAACATTAGGTGCCACTGCACCACTACCAAAATGTCCTCGCATTCCTTAGAATTCAACCACACACCTCGAGATTTAAAATGGGTAGTACTAGAACACATGAGAAATACAGAAAACTCAGAGCAGACGTTTTTCGAGAAAGAACAGAGATGGGTTTTCAAACTTAAGACCAATACCCCGGGCCTTAATGATGACATCCCATGGGGTCAGTTTCTCCAATCATGTGATGTAAAGGGCACTGTGACACTTTCCCAAGCGAACCCCTTTTTTTACCGCATTTCTCCAGACACCTCACAGAAATCCCAAAAAGGATTCTTTTGTAGGAACATACTTGATAAATGGCTGCGGAAGGTATTCTACCTTTAACCATTGATTCCTTTATAAAGAACTGTGTAGGTGTTTTCACCATTCGCACATTTATTTTCAGGCAAAAGAAAGAGGTACACCTTATTAGACATCTGCCACGTGGAGTTTTGGTAACAGCCCTCCCCCAGTGATAATGTTTATAAATCCCAGCATTTCACTGGAGCATCCACTAACCATTTTTATGATCCACCATGTTTGGACCACAATTGACACTTCTTTGGTTAATTGCCCATTATGACTAACAGCACGCACCTACATTTAAAAAAAAATAAAAAATACTATTCGGACATCTATCTGTAAGCAGGACAAAGAGGTACACACTACCAGACACCTACCACATGGGGGGTTTTACGATCACCCCTCCCCCGGTGACAATGTTTATATAACCAAGCCATTCACTGGAGTGTTCACTAACCCTGTTCACGATCCACCTATTTTGGATCAAGATTGCCGCATTTTGGTTCATTGTCCAATATGATTAGCAGCACACTTTAAAAATAACTATTTGCTAAAATAACATGACTATCTCTTAGGGTACTTTCGATCATAATCAAGGAATTCAGTTTAGTAGTTATATCCAAAACCGACCACAGGGTTTCGTTTCATGGATTAGACAAAATTAATTTTACATTTTTCACCTCATTATAAAACTTAGGGGCATATTCACAAGAACGTGTGATAACTACCGCAAGTGTAGCTTAACGCAACCCTTCACATCGTAGTCTATCGCGGGAAAACAACTCTGTGTTAGCGGGGTATTCACAACACGGCGGCACCATGCGATAGACACAAGATAATGCGTCAAATGAACGTGTTAAAACTAACGCAACGCGGAAAAAACGCGAAACAGGAACGCGAAAATAGTAGCGATGAGGCCAATCGCGATACAAAAATCAGCGATAACCAGTGAGAGGCCTGCAATACCCACGCGTCATGCGGGTAAATGCACAATAAAAGCAGAGTAAAAAAACGGTGAGAGGACAATGTACGAGCACAACCCCACATCCGTGACGTAGAACAAATGAGCATCTCCCCACAGTCACAATGTACATTGACATGCAGTCTGCATGTAAACTGCGCAAATGCTGAAACATGCATGTAACACATAGTGAAACCGCATCTCCACCTCACATTGCAGAGGGACAAGCAGCCCCTCCTGCACACAGACGTGTCATGACCATGACCAACAAATCACGAAAGCGTGGACGAATGTAGGGGCAGTGACTCCCGCTTACGTACATGTTGCCCATGTTGTGGGACCTGAGTCACAGGGGGCATCCCTGCATCATGGTGGTACATATCTGACCCCAAAAGGAACACTATTGTCACCTGCAGGACACAAATGGCAGCCAAAATGGAATGAATCTGGACACATGTGAAACACCGAAGAGTGGGATTCCCTACTAACTGCGACACACAGAACTGGCAGTTCGAACACGTGACACCCTAAACAGCCTCTCTGCACAAAGGTGACACACCCACCACACATGAACAAATCACAAAAATGTCAGCAATACATGTCGCACTCACACTTGTCTGAGTGATGTGCCTGTACAGATGAGAGACATGCACTCAGGGATAGTGTTCTACGAATGCATTTATTTGCACATGCTTTGCCTGTGGTCATTATGTACTGTCCCAATACTGCCAAGGACTGCCACAATGTGACGTGCTCATGTGAAGAAATTGTCAATGATGGTGTTCCTACGGGCTATTTCTGCTGCGGCTGCAGTGGGCTGTGGTCCACCTGCCTCATCCCCATCATCATCGTCCGGTGCATCTGGCACATGTATCCATGGTGCCCTGCTGCGTACACATATGTTGTGCAACACACAACATGCAATGATCATCTTGCACACGATGTCTGGGCTGTACAGGAGCCTTCCACCTGTGACATCCAGGCACCTGAAACGTGACTTAAACACGCCAAATGTGCGTTCCATGATGCCCCTGGTGCGTTTGTGGGCCGCATTGTACTGCCTCTGGGCCTGTGTGTTCAGGGCTCGGAGGGGTGTCATCATCCAAGCGCAGAGTGCATATCCTTGGTCACCTGTGACAGTGCAGAGAGACATGAGTCAATAGTTGGTTCGGCATGATGTGTTGGCAGGCTCACTGGTTCATTGGTGTGTGATATGTGTGACTTTGTGATTGCTGCATGACATGTACTGCTTGTTGCAAATGAGCGGCATCAATGTGTGTGGATTAAGTAGCCTCAATGCCGCTTCTCCCTCCACCCGAGCATATTCACCAGAGTGCGCAGCGCGGTTGCATCACTTGCACCCCTACGGCACACTATTGTCATGCCTGTCTGCGCATGTCCACAAGCCTGACGACGACACAGTGATGTCCTGCACTGAAGGTAGACGGACACGTGTGTGTAGGGCAATGGTAAAGACAGGGCGGACACAGATGTAAAGTTCATACCTGGCTGAACTCGCCATGCGGCGGAGGGTAGACCTTTGGCTTATGCTGTGGAAATAGCGATGCACACAACAGTTGGCATGTCTGATCCCTGACCCCCAGCAGGCCTGCGCACCCTTATCTACCCCTTGGCCGAGCCCGTACTCCGGGCGCATGCTACATGGCAACATTGAATATTGCGTGACGTGTGGCGCAGACACTACACCTGAGACACACGCATTAGTTACTTCCCTGGCAAGGCCTAAACTTAACCATGCCCAGAGCCACCTGTGAAATGACCACACCACTACGCCGTACTGTCGTACGCAGGTCCACTCCCTCACGCTCACAGGGTGGTCTGACACAGCCACATGTCCCAGGTCTACCCCACTGCCTGAGGTGACTAGGTTGCGCCCGCTGTACATGGCACAACGTAATGTGGTATGGCCCGGGGCCCACATGCATACATAATGACCACACGGACACACTGAGATTATCTGTGGAACTGGCTTCGGGCACGTGCGCCCGGCACCTTTTATTGCCAGGGCCACACGTCCAGTGACGCCTGTGCTGGATGGGAGTTGGGTAGTGTACGCCACCCCTCAGGGGTTGGTTGGTGCTGCTAACAACTACAACAGTGATCAGACAATCAGAAGTTCAAAGTACAAACAGCAAGGTTCCAGGACTTGAGCTGCACAGAGTTGGTGGCCCCGGATGCACGGGACAGTGACTTGCGATGCACTGAGGTAGGGCCAGGTGAGCTGAGCGGGCGCACATTGATGTCCAAGGAGAGTGTCGCAGAGTGTTACGGGGGACAGTGGAAGGTGTCCATCCAGGGCATGATGCAGAGGGCAGAAGCAAGCAGAAACAGGCAATATGGAGGAGTTGAATGCTACAGTCTCCTTTTCCCCACGATGTCAGTATCAGCTACATGATGATGGAGACAACCCCCAGGCCATAGACTCTGACGCCACCAGAGTCCCACCAGAGAGTGTCCATGACTCCCGTGGCACAGAGTCAGAGGCACCAGAGCCGGAAGGGGATTCAGTCTGCGATGAGGCCTGTACAATGACATGAAGTCTGCAATTGACAAATTAAGACCCAGGGCCTGATTCACAGAATTAACTTACGTCAAAAACGTAAAGTTAGTACTTTTTGGTATTCACAGAATACACTTACTCTTTTTGGTATTCACAGAATGAACTTACTCATTTCGGTATTCACAGAAGTTAGTAGTCCTAACTTTAGGACTCCTAAATGCCTTCTGTGAATACCGAAAGTCTTAAAGTTAGGATTTTTCTCAGTTTAGGAGTAGTAAAGTTAGGAGTCCTGATTTAGACTCTGCATTAACATGTGTACTCTGCCATTATGTAATCAAGACTCAGTTCCAAATGTGTGGCCTACTTGTCCGCTGTGTAGGCCGGTGGAGTACGTCAACGACAGAGGAGTACCGCGAGCCTTGCCCGCGGAGGGCATGGTGGTCTGAGGAGGCTGCCAAGCTCGAGGGCCTCTGGCTTGGTGCGAGCGCAGGCACGTGGTGGGCCCTCTTGGGGACACGCCGGTGTCAGCAGGTGAGCAGAGAGGCCTGGATGCGCACGGCCGGGTGGGACTGGTTCGGGGTCCAGCGGCCCGGGCTGCGGCGGACGCACAGGATCGTGGCCACACCGCTCTCGGCGACGGCGTCGGCCTCGTGGCGGGGTGGGAGGCGCCGCCCTGGCAGACACGTTGGGCATTCCAGAAGAGAACCACGCCCAGAGCTATGTGCTTTTTAGTCACACCCCTACGCTGGCCTGGCGTACGCTGGGCCAGCCCACTCCGCACACGCTTGCAGGGTGGGACGTCACAGGCTACATTTCCGAGACCTTCCCCACTGGCTGGGGTGACATGGTTGCGTCCACTGTCCACAACACTACCACCACCAGCAGTATATGTCGACATGGATATGTCTGTGGTCTGCATACTGCAGTCTGTCCAGCACTTCCACGCCACACTTGGCATTGTGTGCATTCTCATTCATGGGTCACTTGCCTCCTTCGCACATGCCTGCTTCCCACCTCTCCCCGCATACTGCTATTGTGTGGCTGAGGTGCCATGCCGGTGATGGCTCATGTACATGGCTAGCCTAGGTTTCCGCAGTACGTTGTGCAGTCGTGTCTGGTGGGTGGGCATGTTGTATGTGTGTTTGTAACGTGTGCATTCCCAGGTTTGTGAGTTGCATGATTGTGGATTTGAGGTGTGTGGTGTGTTCATTTGGTACTTACCAACGAGCACTGCATTTCCGTAGGTCCCATCCTGGAAGCGCTGGTTGATGATGGACTGTCGGAAGATGTATGAATCATGCACACTGCCTGGGTAGTTTGCGACGACATTGGTGAAGAGTCCCCGGTGGTCGACTATTGCCTGCACATTGATGGAATGCGTGTGCTTTCTGTTGCGGTAATTGTGTGCAGTGTTGGCAGGGGGCACAAGTAGGACATGTGTGCAGTCAATTGCCCCCAACACGTGCAGGAAGCCTGCTATGGCGTAGAAGCCTTGCTTGGTCTCCAGTTGTTCCTGTGCAGTGTGGGGGAAGTATAGGTACTGGGGTACCAAGCTGGTGATGGCATCCAGAAAGGTGTGAGGAACTTGGATAGGGCTGGCTGTGAGACTCCTCCAACTCTGGCAGTTGTTGGTTGGAATGTCCCAGAGGCCAACAGGTGCAGCACGGCCAGCAGCTTTGTCTGAGGTGGGATGTTGGTTGTCCGCTGTGTTGGTACCATCAGCCTGTGGGCAATGATGGTCAGGAGGCGGAGGATGGTTGATCTTTTGAGTCTGTAGTGGGCAATGACATTCTCTGGTGTCAAGTCTGTGAGGCTGGTGCATTTCCTGAAGGTCCGCTGTCTTTGTCTGCGCTGCCTCCGTGGTGGTCTGGGGGGGGTGGGTAGGGTCCGGGGGGGGGGCCTGGGTGTGGTGGCGGTGGGTGTTGTGGCCCTGTTGGGGCTCCGAGCTGCATGATGAGTAGCTCCACGGCATCTGTTGTTCTTCAGGTGTGGCTGTGGGCTGGGCTCCCTTTTCTGGTGCAGGTTGTCGTCCGACTTTGCACCAAGTCGGAGCAGGTGTTAATTTCCTGCTGCTAAAGCGCCTTATTGCATGTTTTGTGATCTTATCGCCGATCTGGCTGGTCGTTGAGAATGTTGTGTTGTGGTGTTGTCGCAGATTTTTGCACGGGAACGCCTACTCTGCATATCATTAGCGTTAGTTGCCGGGGTCATCTGTGGCGATGTTTTTTGCGGCTGCTATCACAGGTAAACTGGTGATATCGGCTGTTTGTACCAGCTTGTAAATGGGGCGATGACTTTAGAGATAAAGTGCCGTTAACTCGGCGATAGTTCCTTGAGAATATGCCCCACAGTGTTTTTGGAGTACAGGAGATGACCTTTCTCTCTCTCCTTTTTATCTATTTTAATTGTTTACACTCACGCCTGTTTTACGACGTCCAATGGCCACGTCAGTGCATCAAGAACAGCGGCCATTTTGAATAGACCGTAGTGGTCTAGTCTTTCAGGCAGGCACAACGCATGCGGAAGTCTCCACATCGCGTTACGATAAATAGACAGCCCGGTACACACATCGGTAAGATGCGGTCTCCGGGGCACCAGCTAGGCATAATCGGCCGAGGACGACCTTGATGCAGTAAGTCAACAGGTCGGGAGCTGCCTTTTGAGGCAGGATACCAATCGGTTTCTCCTTTTCCTGCCCTTTTGGGGCCCCTGGATCTTCTTTCTAGGATCAAGAGCTAACAGTGAGGCATCTGTTATTTTTCGCCCTATCTTAGAGTTTGACTACAGGCCTCCTCCCCCCGGGCAAGACCAAGACGCACTATTAAGGCATCTTAAATGTATGTAATGTTTCCTGTGTTAATGTTTTACTTGTTGTGTTAGTGATCGTATCCCCACAATTTGGGTTTGGGAGTCTTCGCCGGTACTGGCACATATTTTCAGTTAAGGGACCGACCATGAATGTACTACACACTGTGTGATCACTTATTGCCTTTATTTATTCATTATATACTACACCCCACCGTTTGGTATTCACTGGATATTCGTAGTATATCAGCCCAGGGCTGACATGTGGTTTTTAAACTCTCTACGGTTTTTTTCTTCACTACAGATACAGAATGACGTTACAGGCTTAATTAATCGTATGTATGGCTATGTGAATTGCGCATGGCATGCATTAAAAAGGTGATCCTATTAGAGGATAGCACGGAGTGGCACCAGTAAGAACTGGTTTCCTATCGGTCCTGAAGAAGAGCCATTAGGGGAAAGGCTTGAAACATGTTGACCACCCTGAAGAGTTAAACCCATTGCCATTACCTCTTCAAACAGTAACCCCTGATTTTAACTATATCGACTAGAGGCAGGAATAAAGCAAGAGTCCTGCTAGTCAGGTATTTTTAACCTGTTAGCACATATTTCCCACTCCCCTCACTAGCTACGGTCTTTATCATAGATACTTTCTTTTAAGTGCTCCCGCGTATCCGTTTGGTGGCAGCACGCCTCGATCCGCAGCGGATCAGGATGAACCCCAATGATGAAGCATGCCACCAAGTGGCAACCCTGGTGGGTGAGGGTTCTCTAGGAAAAACAATTTTTTCCTGATTTTTCCATCAAGGTGGAGAGTTTTTGTTTCTTCCCCCTGACTGGGTTCTTTTTTGTTGAATTCATTCTGTTCACTGACCTGATATTGCTAATCACTTTTATCTGCTTCTGTCGATTGATCATTGCAGCACATATATTTTATACAAGAATCATGATGGTCAATAAATATTGAAAACGCCCTTTCATGTATTTCTTGTGTATCTCCCTGAGAGAGCACAAGTGACTGAGTGAAAGGGTTCTAGATCTGTTACCATGATTCCTGAGGGGATCAGGGTTGTCATGTTCTGAGGTTGCCAAAACCATTTGTCACCTTGTCAGGGTTAGGGGTACTTATGGTGGCACTTTGAGCTAGCTGGTGATCCAGCGCTAACAATAAAAATAATTCTCCTATAATGCTTTGGTCATCCAGGTGCAATTATTTCTCTAACACACACACTATATCCATATGACGGTGGGGCCCATAACACCGCATATACATTCACTTACTCATTTGTTCCCTGGATTTCCTCCGTCATGAACCTAGGAGAAAAACGATTCGCTGGAAGGAGACGGGATACCTCTTTTATAATGCCATAATATTTCTCATTTGCTTTTAAGGTATTCCGCTCATTGGTCGATGGACCAACTAGTAGGAATCAGTTGATGGTGATTAAGACCAGCTCAATCACAATAAACTCCTTTATCATTTCATTATTAATCATTGAGCTAAAGAAATCACTGAGTCATTTGTTTAAAGAATAATAAAGTTTATATAAAGTTTTGAATGCAGGAAATGAGGTTAAGCTTATTATTCAGATCATTGCATTTATCATCAATATAAGAATAGTTTGAAATTGCAAGGCACTTTTATTAGACGGAAAAATGAGGTTATCATAATACGAACTCTATAGATCAATCTATCTATCTATCTGGGGAAAGCCTAATAATCCTAATAAAAGTCTATCAATTAAAAAGTTCTCCTAAAGCAGCATCTTTATACTCAACTGGAAAAGGAAAATAACAGCAGCAGCATCAGCTCGTCAGCATCAGCAACCGCAACTTCTCCCATCTACAGCATCTAACTCACGCAGCATCTAACTTCTGCAGCATCTCCCTCAGCATTCGAACAGCATTCTATTCTCCAGCATTCTAACCCCTCCCACCAAGAGTAGGTCTTCTTATACCCTAATTCTAGCTTACAGCATAAAATGTTTCTTCTTTATGGCGCGATTCATTCTCATTGGTCCAAAAACTCAGGTCCATATACATTTTAATCAAACTTCCTGGTCTTAACCAGTTCCGTGTGGAATGTCCATGCAAGCATCGTTTCCCACAGTTCATGCACTTGCTCATCCGTTTCGATCAGTCCAAATTGTATCTTTTTCTGTTACATTTTGTGTAATACAGTTCCGTCTATTGATTCAGTCAGGCTTCTCACGCTTCTTGCTGATCATCTTGGCACACATCTGCTCAGAAGGGTCACAACAGCCTTGACCATACTTTCATCTTAGCCTCTCGGCATCAGCACGTGATCATCCCTTTTCCACAGCCTCTCTCCTCTATCACATGGTCTCCCGCTCATGCGCACTCTAGCAACTCGCGGCCATTTTATATTTCTGCTCGGCAGGCCTAAGCGCACTATTTTCAAAGATAAACAAAATGTTATTAAAACAAAGAAATATAAACCCTTTCGTTTCCCTCCCGTCTTTCTACGTACCCCAATTAGGTATTACCTAGCAGAAGCAACATATAAAGCCGTCCCTTACTTACCATTGCTTTATTTTGCAACCACACGTTTTATTTAAAAGCACAAATCATGCATTTATTATTTAATTAGTACGCAAATATTATGTTATGTTAGACACGTAAACAATTATAAGTCAATTAATTTGCACACAGAATTGCGTGTTACCTTTAACCCTTAACATACATTGTTGGTTATTTACTTAAACGAACATGTTTATTAATATTGTACGAAAATATTAGGAGGTTAAAATTTTTACATTTACCCTGCTCCATCAACTCCCCCTTTGGTGATTTTTAATATCACCACAAAAACCCAAGTTATACAATTTTCTCAGACAGCATATATCTTTTATCCGTTTGCTTTTGTTAGTTTACACAACTGTATCCCTTTCAACTTGTTTCTTCGTTTTCTTGTACATGTTCTCTTTTATTTCTTCTAACTCTATTTCACCCATTTCTCTCTCTCTTTCCTTGTTTATCATGTTTTCTTTTTCTAGCTTATTCTGCCTTCTTCTTCTCTTTATACATGTTATTGCAAGCTTCAGTACTAATATTATTATTATTATCACGGTTGCTATTATTATAACTTTCCCTATTATTAATCCACTCATTCTTGTTAACCAATTTATTACAGAAGAAAACCCTTTACCAAGTTTTCCCCAAGCACTTTCAACCTCCAGTGGAACAAGTTCTTTGTGCAAATTTGTAATATTTGTTATATACTTCTGTATATTTTCGCTCTTATCTGGAATGTAAGTGCAACAAATGTTGGACTTTCAGCATTCCACAGACTCCGCCCTCTTTTGCCAAAAGAATGTCAAGGGCAAGACGATTTTGCATCACCATAGCTCTCATGGCAACCATCTCAGTATTTACCATCAAGAACCCTCCAGCAGTATCTGTAGATAAACGATCTACCACTGTGGATAATTTCCGAATTCTAAATGCATTCAAAGATATTCCCACTGCTGGTATCAATGCATCAAAAATGTCACCTACTATTTCTGAAAAACTTTCCCTTTTTCTACGTGTAAAGGTATTTATCATTTTGTGTGTTCCTTTTTCTTTTCTATCCACATGAAAAATCTTTGGAAAGACCAGGCCTAAGTGAGATGACCCATACCAATGGTCCGGCAACCTATAATAAGCCCTATTTCCGCAAACATAATAAATCCCTGGAAATATTGGATCTTTTCCCCCTTTGAATCCTCATCCACCTAAAATTTGGTAATTGTCATGGCAATTACTGGAACCCACAAAATAATTGTCATATCTTGTCTTATTTCTTCTAATGCACAACCTTCCCTGTTGAGGCCAATCCAGAGTCATAGCTGCATTTGTCTTTTTCTTGTCATGATTGTCTTCTTCAAATGCCCAAAGAGGTGTTTTTGTCTCTTCTATCACTTTTCTTTGAAATTTCACTCTTCTCTCTTCAACCATCTCTAAAAATACCTTTTCTTCCTTCTTTAACTCACAGGTAAGGTTGTACCTAATTATACTATCTAATGTTAAAATCTTATCTTCTAAAAATATTCACCAAACGTCTTTCCCTCTTTTATTTTGTTAAGCTCGGGAACTACAGAAACTTTTGCAAAAATCTTATTTATGTCAGTGTAATAATATTCTAATCTACCTGTTTTATAAAATAAACTTGCTAAAACACTACATGTTATTCCATATGTCAAAGGGAGGTGATGATAAGTCACACCCTCTGCTACAGATGCAGGCAACTGCATACAAACATAGCAATCTCTTACATCCATTGTTTCTACATACTCATATAATAATTTAGTAAAAACATTTTTTGAAAAATCTGTTATTGATTTGTCCTTGTGTAATTCTGCACTACTCTTTAAAATAACTGGTTCTTGAGTGTTAGTTCCTTTTTCTTGCTCAGTGTTATTAGACATTTCTACTACAGCTAAACTAATTGGAATAGTGATTGCTAAAACCACCCATACTGTTATTAATAATCCTGTACAAAAACAGCACATCTTGCACCATCTACTTAAAAACTCACATTTACATTTTCTATCTCTAGTATTCTCCATTTTGTTTTATAACCTTATTTATTTGTTTTCTAGAAAATTGTGTCACTACACCTCAGAAATGACTTGCTTGCCACTCTGTACTTCCAATGTTTTGTCTTTGCTTGGTACTTTCTTTTAATTCTTTCTCAGAATTCTTTCTTTGTCACATCCGGTAAATTCGTCAGTTCAGTGTTTTGTCAAATCCGGTAAAACTATCTAAACTTCTTCAGGTTTGTTGCTTCTGGTTTGTTGCACTTCACTTTCTCCCATCAGGTTTCTTTGTTCTGGGTTTTCGTGAGTGTTCAATTCTTCTTTGTGACTAGTCAAAGCACGATACAACCATTCAGGCGATCTATATTTCTGATTTACTTTCTTTATTCTTTTCGTTTTCTGCAAGTGTTTTCCACCTTGTTTTTCTTGCTCTTTTTGACTTGTTATTTCATTCACTTGTTCAGCACTTTTCCCATCCAACCTTATGATTCTGTATCTTAATTTTCTTACTTCGTTGGGCCAATTGTCTCCTTTTCTTGGCCTTTTTGCTTCACTTCCTTTTTCCTCTCTTTCTGTTTTCCAATTTCTTTTTCTTGTCTCTAGTTTTTCATTTCTTTCTTCTCCACTTTCTTCAGACTCTGTTTCAATTCTTTCGTTATTTCCTCTTATTTTGAAACTTATAATTTCATTTTCTTCTACTTGTGGTTCTTTTCTTATCTTCCTTCGTTCACCTATTTCTGTCCCTCCTCGAGGTTCTTCCGAATTTGTGTCAGTCTCTCTATCTGCTTCTAAATTTCCCTGTTCTTGTGTTTGACTATCTGTCCCTACTGCTCCTCGGGGTTTTTCCGATTTTTCTAGCTTTTGGTTTGAAACTCTCCCTTCTTCATCTATTAATATTATCTCCGAAGGAATTTTACCACAACTTGTACTTGGTTGCTCACTGTCACTATCTTCTGGCTCAGTTTCTTCTCTTATGCTTTCAAAATTCCAATTTCTTTTTAGGATTTCTTCACACTCCGAATGTTCTGTATCAGATTCTGAACTGGTGTCAGATATTTCCAGATGTCGACTTACAGGTCGATCTTCAAATTCTGGAACTTCAGCTATTTCTTCTATTTCCTCTTCTTCTTCTATCGTTGCACTTGTAGTTGGGATTTCCAGATGTCGACTTACAGGTCGATCTTCAGGTTCTGGCACCCTGTTTGTTTCTTCTTCTCTTTCTGATGCTGAACTGTTATCTGATATTTCCAGATGCCGACTCACATGTCGATCTTTAGGTTCTGGAACTCTGATGGTGTGACTGGCATGTACCCAGTGTTTCACTCCTGCACACTTGACTGCAGTGGTCGTCACCAGGATCACTTGTCGTGGTTCGTCCCAGCGAGGAACCAAACAGTTTCTTCTCCGGTGGACTTTTATTCGAACCCAATCTCCTGGATTCAAGTCGTGAGCTGGTTTTCTTTCAAGAGTGGTCGCATCCGGTCCAACCTGATGAAACACAGAACGCACCACATCAGCCAATCCTTTGCAATAATCCAGCACTAGATCATCAGTTATAGTCAGTAGCTTGTTGACAGGTACTTGTGCTTGTCTCATTGCTCGTCCCATGATTATTTCATGTGGACTGAGTCCAGTTTTCCTTTCCGGAATACTTCTGATTGTCATCAGAACTAATGGCAAAGCATCTGGCCATTTGAGTCCTGTAGCTTGACACATTTTTCCTAACCTGTTCTTGATTGTTCCATTCACTTGCTCTACTATTCCAGAAGCCTCTGGTCTGTATGCACAATGCAGTTTCTGTTTAATACTAAGTGCTTCACAAATCAGTTTAACTAATTCATTTTGGAAATGTGTTCCTCTATCTGTTTCAATCGTGACTGGAAAACCATACCTCGGAATGAATTCTCGCAGCATAAGTTTTGCTACCGTAATACTATCATTCCTTCTTGTTGGGTATGCCTCCACCCAACGGGAAAACAAACAGACGACCACTAGGACATACCTCAATCTGTTGCAAGGTGGCATTTCAATAAAATCCATTTGCATTCTAGTGAAAGGACCCCCTTCTCGTCCTATTCTTCCTAGACTCACTACTGTCTTCCTTCCTGGATTTAACTGTTGACAAATAAGACATCTCTGACAAAGACTCTCAGCTATGGCTCTGAATTTTGGATTATACCATGTTTGTCTAAAAAGTCTGATCATTGAATCTCTCCCAATATGGGCTTGTCCATGGTACATCCGTGCCATGTCAGAAATCATGCTATCAGGCATAACTGGTCTCTCATCCCTGTAAACCCAAACATCAGTTTCTTCATGTTTTCTACATCCTGCTTTTATCCAGGTATCTTTTTCTTCATCCTCTGCAGCTTCTTGTAACTGTCTCACCTCATCCCATGTTTCAATAGAGTTAGTAAAAAGCAAAGGACAAGAAATATGCTCTCTTTCACGACATTTATTCAAAGAAACCACATTCTTTGCACAGTACTGTGCCATTTCGTCAGCATATTTATTACCAACAGTAATGTAGTCTTCCCCATTTTTATGTGCATTGCACTTCACTACAGCGATCTGTTTAGGCAGCTGTATCGCCTCAAGCAGCTTTTTCACAAAATCTCCATTTCTGATGGGCGTCCCTGCAGACGTCAAGAAACCCCTTTGTGACCAAATCTGACCAAAATCATGCACAACCCCAAAGCCGTACTGGCTATCTGTCACAATCGTAACCCGTACATTTCTTCCCAACTTACATGCTTGAATCAGAGCTACTAATTCTGCGACTTGGGCAGACCGTACACCTTTCAGACAAGATGCTTCCAATACAGTTGCTACTGTGCAAACTGCATATGCTGCACTTAGAACTCCATCACTCGTTCTCAAACATGAGCCATCCACAAACAAAATATAATCTGATTCTTTCAAAGGCTCATCTCGTATGTCAGACCTTGGTTTTGTACAGTATTCGAGCACATTCAGACAATCGTGATCTACTTCATCCATTTCAATCACACTCTCTTCATCTGGCAATGATGTTGAAGGATTCACATTCATACATCTGTCAATAGTCACATTATCTGCACTCAAAATTACCTTTTCATACCTAGTCAGCAGACTATGTGTCATGTATTGGGTTTTCGTTCTTGTCAAAAGAATTTCCACAGAATGGGGAACATACACTCTCAATGGATACCCCATCACTATGCCTTCACTCTGTTCCAGACTCACACAAGTAGCAGCAACTGCTTTCAAACATCCAGGCAACGCTTTCGCTACAGGGTCTAAAACAGCTGAAAAATATGCAATTGGTCTTTTCATAGTTCCATGTCTCTGCACCAAAACTGAAAATGCACATCCATCTCTTTCACTGCAATACAGCTCAAAATCTTTCTCATAGTCAGGCATTCCCAATGCTGGAGCCTCACACAATTTCTTTTTCAACTCTCTGAATGCTTTCATTTCTTCATCATTCATTTCCAAAAGGATCTTTAACATCCTTCTTTGTCAGTTTCTGCAATGGTTTTGCAATCAGTGAAAAACCGCTTATCCATTGTCGACAATATCCAACCATTCCCAAAAACATTCTTACCTCTCTTTGTGTCATTGGAGCTCTCATTCCTTGAATCATTTTTATTCTTTCAGTCGTTACCTTTCGCACTCCTTTCTCAATTTTATGCCCTAAATACTGGACTTCTTGTTGACAAAACTGCAATTTTGAAGGGGACACTTTATGTCCTCTTTTTGCTAAATGATTCAGCAAAGCAATTGTATCATTGACACATGCTTCTTTCGTTTTTGATGCCACCAGTAGGTCATCAATATACTGAACCATTACTGACTTTTCTGGCATTCTTAGATCTTCCAATGATTTCTTTAGGATCTGATTAAAGATTGAGGGACTTTCTGTGTACCCTTGAGGAATTCGGCACCATGCCAAAATACGCTCTCCAAACCTAAACGCAAATAATGGCTGGCTATCTGGATGCAATGGAATAGAGAAAAATGCATGACATAAATCAATTACTGTGTACCATTCTGCTTCACGTGGAATCTGGTATAGAATCACAGCAGGGTTCGGTACTATTGGGCAACAAGGCACAACAATTTTGTTTACCTTCCTTAAATCCTGTACGATTCTATATGTTCCGTTTGGCTTTTTCAGTCCCATTATTGGCGAATTACATGGACTGCTCATGATTTCTTTTAGAATCCCTTGTTCAATCATTTTATTTATTACTGGCGTTATTCCTTCAATTATTTCTGGAGTCAATTTATACTGGGGCGTATTTGGGTAACTCGTTCCTTCTTTCACTGTTATTTTAACGGGATCTACTCCTTTCATTAATCCTACATCTTCTCCTGTAAAGTCCCACACTTCTTCTTTCACTGTCCTTTTCAATTCAATTGGGATTTTCTCTGCATCAAATACAGGAAACAAACCATTTACTTCTGGTTCTAAATGTCACCATTGTCATTTTATACAGCACATCCTCATCTCGAGTCTGAAATGCAATTCCGTCTGGGGTACAATAAATTGTGCAGTTCATTTTGCACAATAAATCGCGTCCTAAAAGGTTCACGGGACTACAATCACATACCACAAATCGGTGCATTTCACTAAATGGACCAATTCTTACCTTTACTAATTTAGTAAGAGGCGTTTTAATTTGCTGATTGGAAACTCCAACCACTTGGATATGTTCACCTGAGAGAGGAAGGTTTGGAATTTCCACTGACCTAACAGTAGAACGGGTAGCTCCAGTGTCAACAAGGAATGTTACATTTGCACCATTCACTTCTCCATCCACAAATGGACCAGACTGATCTACCTCTAGAGTTGCGCCAAGCACGCACTCTTCCCTCTCTCTTAGGCACCGTCAGGAACTTTCATCCGTGTCATCCTCATCCTGTCGTAACAAATATTGAGAAATTGCAGCTGCACGCGGCAACTGTGTTACCTGTTCTCCTCCGTAGAATCCTGTTTCTGCACTGTATTTCTGTTGGTTAACACTCTTGGGAAGTGGTGGTTGTGGCACCTGACCTTGTTGAGTAACTACCTCACTCTGCACCTGTGAATTTAATGATTGATTTTCCACATTAGGTTTTGGAGGAAATTTACACTCGTTTCTCCAATGTCCTAGCTTTCCGCAGTTGTGGCATGGCCACTTTTTCTTTGCCTCATCTATGCTCATTTGTCCTTTTCCTTTACCTATATTAGGTCGGGATTTAAACTGTCCTGTTTCACTACTAGTATTACTCAATTGAGCTTCTTGCTTCTCTGCAACTTTCACCTGTGCCCACATGGCCTTTTCTTTCAATTTACGCTGTTTACTCTCAATTTCATCACTGCAATACTTAGCATATCTCAAAACTTCGTCCACTGTGCTATTCTGCCAACCAATCAAGTGCTGCTTAATCATTTCACTTATCTCTGGTTTGAATCCATACACAAACCTATATACAAAATGACTCATATCCTTCTCACTCAGTGTCTCATAACCACTATACTGTTTGAAAACCAACAACAATCTCTCATAGGAGGCGTGCACTGACTCTTTGCTTTCCTGCGTTGTTCTGTCTATTTTTACCCAATCTGTTTCTTTTGGTGGAATCTTATTCTTCAAAAAGGTAACTACTTGGTCGTACTTCCTCATCACTTCTGGACCTGGCGCTCCTGTTTTAGCATCCCTTGGATATTCTACAGTTGGCCAATCAATGGTAATCTTACATTCTGTCCACAAATCAGCTGGCACTACTATATCAAACAATCCATCTAGATCTATCCACAGCACTTTTGACACCTTAACAAATCTTTCCACTTGTCTGTACCATTCTACTGGTTTCTCTCTCAATTTGGGAAGTCATTTGTAAATGACAGTATATCCTGTCTGGTCCACGGAACATGCACATAACTACCACCTGGTGTTTCTCTCATCGGGTATTCCCTAGCAACTGGTTCCCTATCTGTCACTGCAAAAGCCAAAGATGCTTTATCTGTTGTTTTCTCATTCCTCTTTGACCATCTATTTCTCCATCTATCCACATCACCCCATTTTCTCAATAAAACAATCAGCTCTTTTATTTGGGTCAGTCTTCCTGATGTGTTCAAATTCTCTATGTCTTTCTCACAAAAATCTACTCTGTACGGTTTCTGCAACGTCCTCACTTTCACAAATTCTACTCCTAGTTCACTTGCGATCTCTTCCAATTTGTCATGTAAATTTCTAGCTCTCCAAGTAAGACTCTTGCACAAAAACATAATCTCATCATCCTGATAATTTTTTAGTTTTTCTGTTCCAATTGTTCCCAAAATCAACTCTTCCATGTCTATTTTCAACCTAATTACATCTAATGGTTTTTCTTCTGGTTCTTTTGCTTTTAGCGCTTTCATCCATTCGTTTAACTCTTCTGGAGTCGGACCTACAGGCGTACTATTTAATTCTATCCAATCACTGCTTCTTTCTGGTGTTCCTGATGCGGACTCTGTCACCATAGGCATTCTCCTAATCTCATTCTCATTTATCGTCAAATTTGTAGGTGGGCTTGGTCTACACGTACTAGCCAAATTGTGTGCCCCTTCATTATTCAGTTCCATCCCTTCTCTTTTTCTTTGCAAATGTGAATTCATGGGAATCACTAAGGAATGTTCATTAATTTTCTGATTCTCAAAAATTGGCATTACTGGACCTATTGTTACTGGTACAGTTACAGCTTCCATATTCTTTGTCAATTCTCTTATTTTCTCAGTCAATTCTTTTGTCGTTTTTGCTAATTCAGTTGCATTGTCACTTTCTATCTCTTCATTTTGTGAAGTTTTAAATGTTTCTTGTGACCTATTTATTTCATTTCTTCGTTCGGGTTTTTATTCCTCCCAGTTTCCATTGGCGGTGCATTAGGTGTCACCACCGCAGAAGTCTGTTGGTATGGAGGTGGGTTTCTGTTTAAAATATCTTCCAGCAATTCGTCATCTGTTTCACTACCACCATACACATACTTTTCTACCACTACATGTTTCTTTTTCTCAGTACACTTTCTCTTTGCTTCTTCCTCAACTGCAAAAGCTGGAAATAAACCTCCTGTCATGTTAGCATATCTCCAACGTTTTACTCTATCCTCATGATTTATTCCCCACAACCTTCCAGGCAAAAACTCATGATTCTTTAATCCTCTGGATCTCTCTCGCTCATACATCTCATCTTCCCATTCCGTTAAAGCTTCAAACTGTGTCGGTCTAGGTCTAGGTTCTAACATTACCATCTTTTCTCTCAAGTTCCGTAGTACAGCTACATTAAATGAACCATTCTCAGGGAAAGCCAATGCTCCATCATTCTTGGTGTATTTTGTCCAATTTTCTAACCATATGCATGTATGATATCCATATTTCAGCATCATATGTGAAGCTGGTGATTTCGGCGGAGGAATTATTTGTCCCTCTCTAGTCACTACCTTTTTGTCCTTCTTAAAGAAGTTCTTAACTTTCGACATCCAAGACGTTTTCTCTTTTCCATACTCATAGTACGACATGATTCACAACCTTTTTCTCCTTAAACAATCCGCAATTCAACACTGTTCCCTATGCGTTATTTCAACCAATACTAGCGCGACTCACACCAACACTCCAATCACAGCGATTTCTGTCTACGGCGCACTGTCCAATCCCAGCGCGGCTTTTGTCTACGTCAGTCCTGCTCCTGTTCTCATGTGACTATCGCACTGTCCAATCCCAGCGCGACTCTTGTCTACGTCACTTTTGCTCTTGACCCCTCCTTTACAAAATTTATCGGCAATTTCTTTTTCAACAATTTTTGTTAGTTACAACATTTTAACCACATTTCCATTGTCTGATTCGCTAAACCGAAAAGATAGCTTTGACCATTTACACAAGAATTCTGTATTTTCCAGTAGGCAGCGCTTACCTCTACCCTACCACAGAATTTTCAGTTTCGCCGATAAAGTAGCACTTCCCTCTACCTTACCCTTCTTTCAAGCAATCAGTAAACCCGTTTCTCTGGGGATAAAACACATGTGGAGACTATACTGCTCCTGAGAATTAAGGCCAGAGTTTCACAAGAAAACCGATCACTATTTCACTTACACACCTTTTATACGCAAAATGTCCCTATCATAACACAACCTGTGTTATTACCAAAAATGAACTCAGACAGTGTAAAATTCCATGTGACTTCTCTTGCCACACGTGTTCCACTTCCTACTTCCCGGAAGCGTGAAAACTTACATATAACATAACGCGACTCAACAAAAAGTGTTAGACATGAACTTATCAATAATCTATAATCAATAATCACCAAACTAATCTATAGAAACCATAACTCTGCTACCAAGAAATCTGATCCAGCGCTAACAATAAAAATAATTCTCCTATTATGCTTTGGTCATCCAGGTGCAATTATTTCTCTAACACACACACTATATCCATATGACGGTGGGGCCCATAACACCGCATATACATTCACTTACTCATTTGTTCCCTGGATTTCCTCCGTCATGAACCTAGGAGAAAAACGATTCGCTGGAAGGAGATGGGATACCTCTTTTATAATGACATAATATTTCTCATTTGCTTTTAAAGTATTCCGCTCATTGGTCGATGGACCAACTAGTAGGAATCAGTTGATGGTGATTAAGACCAGCTCAATCACAATAAACTCCTTTATCATTTCATTATTAATCATTGAGCTAAAGAAATCACTGAGTCATTTGTTTAAAGAATAATAAAGTTTATATAAAGTTTTGAATGCAGGAAATGAGGTTAAGCTTATTATTCAGATCATTGCATTTATCATCAATATAAGAATAGTTTGAAATTGCAAGGCACTTTTATTAGACGGAAAAATGAGGTTATCATAATAAGAACTCTATAGATCAATCTATCTATCTGGGGAAAGCCTAATAATCCTAATAAAAGTCTATCAATTAAAAAGTTCTCCTAAAGCAGCATCTTTATACTCAACTGGAAAAGGAAAATAACAGCAGCAGCATCAGCTCGTCAGCATCAGCAACCGCAACTTCTCCCATCTACAGCATCTAACTCACGCAGCATCTAACTTCTGCAGCATCTCCCTCAGCATTCGAACAGCATTCTATTCTCCAGCATTCTAACCCCTCCCACCAAGAGTAGGTCTTCTTATACCCTAATTCTAGCTTACAGCATAAAATGTTTCTTCTTACATGGCGCGATTCATTCTCATTGGTCCAAAAACTCAGGTCCATATACATTTTAATCAAACTTCCTGGTCTTAACCAGTTCCGTGTGGAATGTCCATGCAAGCATCATTTCCCACAGTTCATGCACTTGCTCATCCGTTTCGATCAGTCCAAATTGTATCTTTTTCTGTTACATTTTGTGTAATACAGTTCCGTCTATTGATTCAGTCAGGCGTCTCACGCTTCTTGCTGATCATCTTGGCACACATCTGCTCAGAAGGGTCACAACAGCCTTGACCATACTTTCATCTTAGCCTTTCGGCATCAGCATGTGATCATCCCTTTTCCACAGCCTCTCTCCTCTATCACATGGTCTCCCGCTCATGCGCACTCTAGCAACTCGCGGCCATTTTATATTGCTGCTCGGCAGGCCTAAGCGCACTATTTTCAAAGATAAACAAAATGTTATTAAAACAAAGAAATATAAACCCTTTCGTTTCCCTCCCGTCTTTCTACGTACCCCAATTAGGTATTACCTAGCAGAAGCAACATATAAAGCTGTCCCTTACTTACCATCGCTTTATTTTGCAACCACACGTTTTATTTAAAAGCACAAATCATGCATTTATTATTTAATTAGTACGCAAATATTATGTTATGTTAAACACATAAACAATTATAAGTCAATTAATTTGCACACAGAATTGCGTGTTACCTTTAACCCTTAACATACATTGTTGGTTATTTACTTAAACGAACATGTTTATTAATATTGTACGAAAATATTAGGAGGTTAAAATTTTTACATTTACCCTGCTCCATCACTGGTCTGTAGGGCAAAATATCCTGAGGGGGTACATAGAATCAGATTGGCACCATCCCAATGTTTATGTTGTCCAGCAAACGCACAGTTCCTACTGAAAAGTGGCAACCGTACAACATGGCACTTCCAGTGTTCTTCTGGTACTGGCCCTCTTTGGTCTGGCTATCTGGACTTGCTTCTCCTGGCCCTGGTTGTCCTCCTCCCTCTGGTCCCCATCAGTGTACTCAGATCCCCAGAGTCCTCCTTGTTGTTATGGTCCAGAGCCTTCTGTTCCTCCTACCTCTGGCCCTAATTTTCCTTTGAGGCCTTGTCCACTGGGTCCAGGTCCCCTTGTTCAACATCCTCCTGGCCCTCCTGATCCTTCTCACCCTAGTTTCTCTACGCCTAGTCCTGTTTTTCCTTGCCTTCTTCCTCCTCATCTATTTGTTGCTGGTCTCTTCTGGCATTGGCAACCCTAGTCCTAGTGGATTAGGTCTTTCTGGGCTTGTTTCTTCTTGCCATAATCCTTGTGGCTCTAGTCGTTTAACCCTCTGGATGGTCAACCTTCTGGCATCTGTTCTCCTATTGGTCATCATCCTCCTCCTAGTAGTCCTAATGCTTCCTTCCCGAGATCCCTCCAAAAAGTCTTTAGTCAGGTAGAGCCTCCAAGCGTGCCACTCAGATTTATATTTGTCTTCCAAATTTCTTTAACTGACACAGCACTGAAAAGTACTGAAATGAGGGCTCCGTCGATACATAAGCTTGCCCACTTAAAACACTGCCTAGCGTTTTAAAAATAAAAATGACCATTCCCAAGATACATTGTGGAGGCATCTATACCAAAAAACACTTCTGCAGGGTGAATAGTATGAAAAAGTGTGTTTCTTCAGTAGGCAGCAGAGTGAACTACCCAGATGCATTACTTACCTGTCTCTTGCTTTTACTTCCGCGTTCCAGAAAGGTCCCTTTACTGTGTCTTACTCAATTTACCTCCTGCAAGTGTCCCAGAGCACTGTGCTCCCAATCACTAATTGTCTACTATAAGTATCCCTCCCTGTGCGACCCTGATACAACCTATCTCTCTCTATTGCCTTTTTGCTGCTGCTTGTTGACTGCTGCTATGTTGACAGTTTTTAAATACCAAGCAAGCACACTCCCCCTTAAAAAGAAGGCTAAAGGTAGCACAAGACCTTCCATAAGAAACCCAAAAAGAGCCCAACCTCACAAATAATCAAATGGAGGATCATGAACATTAAAAAAACAAGCATTGGCATAGTCAATAGGTCTCGCCTTTGGGACATTATAAGTATTTAGTTATGCAGCACAACTGTTGCATGACTAAACACTTATAATGTCCCAAATGCGAGACCACTATTTTTATTTATCAACACATTCATTAGCACTGGGGGGCCTGACACAGCAGGCAAGGCACAGCAGGGCTGCAAGGGAAAGCTTTAGAAGCACACTAAATTAAACTGCTGGAGTATGGACTCACAGCTCTCTATGGGGGGGGGGGACTCGCTACCTAACCAACTGGTGCAGGACTGCAATCCCGGCCAAAAATGCGTGCACGCCCCAGGTCTGATTCACGTGATAGATTAGGTCTGTGAATTTAAGAATAGTTCTGTAAAGTCTCTACAGAAGTAGTTTGCCTATGTCGAGCTCTCACCAACGAGCCTACTCGGCCCCTCCCACCCCTTGGTGCTGTGTCAGATCAGCAGCTTACATCCGATGCAGTTTAGAGTTCGTAGCTGTTTCTCGCCGTTATGTTGGAGTACTTACTCCTCACTGGCTCAACATAAGGTCTTTGGGGCGGGTGGGCCAGTGGGCCCACCCATCGTTTCTGGAAACGGCTCCATTCACCAGGAGGGTACTAGGCGGCCGTTGTACCGGGGCAGTACGGCGATGTACGCAGTGTAGTTCTCACACACAGACATGTCATCCGGCACACACGGGCACCGACAGCCTCACCTACCTTACTGGCAGCCGGCAGGGCCATCGGCAGCACCTTCTGGGCATCAGGCAGCGTCTTCAGCAGGGGGATTGGCATGGGCAGGATGGAGGGGTGGGAGACGCTGAGGACGGTGGTGGGGATCTCCGGCGGGGCGCTGGGGTAGAAGGTGGTCTGAGAGACAGACGAGACGGCGGGCACCTGGTGAGCCATGGTCACTCCTCCGACAGGGACGGCTGAAAGACACGTGAGTGAGGGGCACATTAGCACACAAGGAAGAGGGGGGGCAGGCAGGCACAGACTGTATTGAAGAGGAAGCGGCCCGTACCTGGGGGGCTGCGCGCTTTCACCTGCTTGTTGCGGGGCCCCGGCAGCGGGTACTCCTGCTCCTCCTGGGGCATCTGCGCCACCCTCTGCAGGAAGGACTTCTCCATGCTCTGCGCCATCAGCACGATGTCGTTGGTGGGCTGCGGGGGGAGAACGCAGGCGTTAGTCTCTAGACTCTCCTGGGTGCAGAGGGGGGAGGAGACAGGAGACGAGCCTCGGCTCACGGGGTCGGACACGGCGGCAGGCAGCTCACCTTGTTGTAGATGTAGCAGTTGGTGAACATGGTGTTGAAGTCCTGGATGCACTCGCTGGCGCTCCAGTAGTAGTTGTTCTCCAGCCGCTTGCGGATGGTCCCCATGTCCATGGGCTGCTTGATGATCTTGTGGTAATCCTGCGGTAGAGAGGTGAGGGGTCAGTCGGACCAGAGGTGGGGGGCACGCAGGGCGCGTCTCTGCAAGTCTGTGGGCACCTCACGCCTCCTCTCCAACAACAACAAGCACTGAAACACAAGTGCGGCCGCGAAAGTGAAACAGTACTCCTGATTAAAGGGGTGGGGGGAGAGCGATTCCCTTGCGGGAGCGAGCGGCGCCAGGAGCGATAATTGCTACCATATGGCGCCGCTCGCTCCCGCAAGTGAATCGCCAAACGTGCACGCGTTGCCATTGAAGGCAATGGAACGCGTGCACGTTTTTGGCTGAAAAGCCGAATCGATTGCAATAGGTCTTTTTTCCTATGCAGCGCATGCGGGCTGCATAGGCGAGACCTAACAATGTATTCACATGAGTGAATAAAACATTTATGTAACATGCTTTAAAACCATACTCATTATTCTTTGCAGACAGCCAACTACTCCTAGACCATACATGCCAACATTTTCAAACTGGTATGAGGGATATTCTGAAAATAAAATCAGGGGAAGTGATTTTCCCCATTTACTTACACTGAAACAGAGGAGATTTTACGTGGGAGACACCTTAAATAAAGCCATTTTGGACTTAAAATTGCAAAATATCTATGCACCATATCCCAAAGCACATACAACTGAAATCTGATTACTGCATTTCATATTTGAATATCAAAATAACATAAATGTTTTTGTTCAAAATTGATTTTATTGTTTTTCATCTATAAACATCTTACTTTAATTCATGCACTTACTTTTGTACAAACTATGTATGTTACATTTGTGTACACAGTTACTTTCAATTGCTTCATACATGTTGCATACCCATTACAAGATGGTCACTATCCGACTATTGCCGAGAGTACCTTTTTTCTTCATGGCTGTCTAAATAAAGACCACCTTCACACTAATTATCCGCCCGCCGGTCAAAGTGTACATCATCTCTGCTATTCAGGCTATGGCTGGCTAAACAGCAGAGATGATGCCATCTTTGGCATAGCTGAAGGGCCCATGCTATCTCAGATGCTTCCTCAGTTAAACATTGAATACTTCTCACTGTCCTTTAATCTTTACCTGTCCTGAAACAAAGTGGCAGCATCGATGCTTTTCAAGTAGTTCAGGAACACATTGAGCAGAGTATACATCTGTGTGTCAATTAAGCACAAAACTAGCTATAAAAGGCTGTGATAGATACCGGAAATGCAAGTACATGCACATTTTACTTCCGGGTCAGAGGCCTTTGTCATGCAGCGTCCATTAGAGCGGTGCAGTATCTTTTGTTACTTGCAGTCGGTGGCATTCCTTTCATTTTAGCTGACATCTCCTGCGCCTTTCAGGTAGTGGTGCGATGATGCGTCTTCTGATATTAATGGTGCTCGGATAAAATGCCATCCCATGTCCTTTGAAAGAACACTTCCTCTGCAGGCGCTCCCAGGGTACAAAGCTTTTTCATTTCCAATGGTACTGACCTTTTTAAGATGAACCTTTTTAAGACAGTGAAGACGTCTTAGCAAAAAAATCAACTGGAAATTAACTAATATCTCCTGTCAATCATCAACTGCCTTCCATGCTGCCGTGTGTGCAAGTGTAGGGAATTCATCAGATAATGCCAATAGGGCAGTGCGGGAAGCAAAAGGCGAAAGGCGTGCTCAAATTGGAAATACGTACTCCTGAAAAATTGGAGGCGAAGTTGGGGTTGGGGTTACGAGGGGCAGTGCTTGAAAATAAGTCTGTCAACTTATACATTTATTTTTAAAATCTGCTGTAAAGAAATTGACAACAAGGTCATATGTGATAGTAAATCTGTATTAAATTACATAATTGGTCAAAAAAGGCTGCATTTTAAAATATCTTACAGGGTTAAGAAACCTGCTGCAAAGATCATTGTGTACCCAGCAATGTCGAGGGGATTAAATAGCTGTAAGATAACTCTAGTGATTAACACAATTCTTGCAAAGTTCTGGAACTTCCAGGCACAGTTTTGACTCATAAAGTAGCATAGAAGGTTAATGTCCCTGCTGCAAAACCTATATTGTAACATGCAGATCGCAGATTTGTATTTTATTTAGATAGGTAAGTAGGCTATTCGTTTTGACACTGAGATCATTTTGTTACTTCCAGTTCATAAGTTGCAATCCTTCTAATATAGCACAGTGATTTATTTACCGGCATCAAGGAGCTGCATGCAAACCATAACGCATGGCTTTAGATCCTTATTGTTTTTTTCGCAATCTGTTGTTACTCTACGTTTGCAAAGAAATGTTCCTTTGGGAAGTAATAAAGTATTTTGTCAGTGCAGACAACCACAGTCTGTTCGGTGCATGGCCCATTGTAGTTTTCCCTATGTTAACCTAACTTTGCACGATACAGGCCACACTTGCTTTGCACATATTACTATATACACACACTTATTTTCACACAGAACTTGCAGCTGTTTTCGTGTTCTGTTCTGTCCTGGGATTTAGTCTGAACACAGCAGACAAGGTCAAACAACAATGTCCCTTGTTATTTGGTTCTGGTCAGGCACTAGCACCTAGACACAACAAATGAGTACAGCTGTTGTTTGTGAGCATATGCGCCTTGTCATATAGGTATGCACAGTAGTGTAACATACATAGCGAGAGAGACTTTCTGAGGAGGAGATCAAGACTGTACCTGAGATGTAGTTCGTCCATCTGTGAATGCTAAGGTACGGGGTCTGCTACTAATCCCAGAGATCTTAGTTGTATAATCATTCCGCTTCTGTAGAAGGGGAGAGGGGTTAGGCTTATCAGTCTTATAATATGACAGCGTTTTTCATTATATATGGTTTACTGACTATGCTGACTGTATTTTTGTAAGGCATTTGTTTTCTAATTGTGGCACGAATACTACATTCCAGAGCACAATAGTTCAAATAAACATTTCAAACTTCCTTTGTGTCTCTTTCATATCTCATTGTGGACGAGTACGAGTGAGAGAGTGAAAGGGTGTGTCCTGTTACCGCGATCCCTGAGAGGGTCGGTAGTGTTGTGTTCTGGGGTGTCAATTCACTTGTCTCTCTGGATATGGCTAGGAGCGCAGGTGAGGCACTATAGCTAGTCGGAATCGGGCTCATGGTTACTGTGCTGGTATGGTGACTCAGTCCCTGCCTACTGACATTCTAGGGCCCCAAGCATAGTTCTGTTCCTGAGTAGAATCCCTGCAACAGGAGCTGCATGCAAACTGTAACTCATGGGTTTAGATCCTTATTGTTTTTTTCTCAATCTGTTATTAGTCTAAGATTGCAAAGAAAGGTTCCTTTGGAAAGTAATAAAGCCTTGTTAGTGCAGACAACCACAATCTCTGTGCTATGTTTTATATCTTGACTGTGTGCTTCTCCTGACCATTCACTCGCAATCATATGTCTACAAGAATGGATGATATGTGATTCCTACGCCTTATAATCCTCATTGTCTTATGTAACATTTCCTGTGTTGGACCTGTCATCCTAAGGGTGGTCTTCTCCCAACTGTTTGCCTACTTACCTTGATGGCCTTAAGACTCTGAGCACTTTACCACTGCTAATCAGGGCTAAAGTGCATGTGTTTCTTCCCTAAACATGTTGACATTGGTGTATACCTGACTGGCATATATAGTTTACCTGTAAGTCCCTTGTAAAGTGGTACACCATTTACCCAGGGCCTGTAATCTAAACACTACTAGTGGGCCTGCAGAACTGGTTGTGCCCCACACACAAGTAGCCTTTCACACCTGTCTCAGTCCTGCCATTGCAAGGCCTGTGTATGCAGTTCACTGACACTTTGACTTGGCATTTAAAACCACTTGCCAAGCCTTAAACTCCCTTTGTTTTGCACATAAGTTACCCCTAAGGTAGGCCCTAAGTGACCTTAAGAGAGAGTGCTGTGTAACTAAAAGGCAGGACATGTACTTTTAAGTATTACATGTCCTGGCAGTGACAAACAGCTACATTAGTTTTTTCACTGCTGTGAGGCCTACTCTTCCATAGGCTAGCAATGGGGATTCCTTAAAACACCTTTTAAGCTGTAATTCCTGATTGGAAAGGAGTAGCTATTTCATGCTTAATATCTTTGGAATAGCAGTGATAAATCCTGTTTAATGGTAAAGTTGGACTTGACTTTACCACTTTAGAAATGCCGCTTTTAGAAAATGCAATACCAAAGGGGATGATGGACGGAGCGTTAGAGCAAATCAAACACTCACCCCCAGTCAACTGATCTGGGTTTAATCCATCATCATTCTTTAGCTCACTCCACCACCCCAGTTCAGACATTGCCATATGCAAATCAGTCTGACCCTGTGCCTCATGGGAACAGTCCAGCCCGAACTGCCAAGCCATGTCTTCCCTGGACCGGAAACAAGCATCCTGGGACCGGTTTCGGGTTCAAAACCCTCATCAGCCAGGCTATCTTGAATCCAGTGGCAAAGTGAGCAAGGGACCCACGTCTGGGCATACCCTGCCAACTTAGGGCGAACAAAGCAATACCAAAGGGGATGATGGACGGAGCGTTAGAGCAAATCAAACACTCACCCCCAGTCAACTGATCTGGGTTTAATCCATCATCATTCTTTAGCTCACTCCACCACCCCAGTTCAGACATGGCCATATGCAAATCAGTCTGACCCTGTGCCTCATGGGAACAGTCCAGCCCGAACTGCCAAGCCATGTCTTCCCTGGACCGGAAACAAGCATCCTGGGACCGGTTTCGGGTTCAGAACCCTCATCAGCCAGGCTATCTTTAATCCAGTGGCAAAGTGAGCAAGGGACCCACGTCTGGGCATACCCTGCCAACTTAGGGCGAACAAAGCAATACCAAAGGGGATGATGGACGGAGCGTTAGAGCAAATCAAACACTCACCCCCAGTCAACTGATCTGGGTTTAATCCATCATCATTCTTTAGCTCACTCCACCACCCCAGTTCAGACATGGCCATATGCAAATCAGTCTGACCCTGTGCCTCATGGGAACAGTCCAGCCCGAACTGCCAAGCCATGTCTTCCCTGGACCGGAAACAAGCATCCTGGGACCGGTTTCGGGTTCAAAACCCTCATCAGCCAGGCTATCTTGAATCCAGTGGCAAAGTGAGCAAGGGACCCACGTCTGGGCATACCCTGCCAACTTAGGGCGAACAAAGCAATACCAAAGGGGATGATGGACGGAGCGTTAGAGCAAATCAAACACTCACCCCCAGTCAACTGATCTGGGTTTAATCCATCATCATTCTTTAGCTCACTCCACCACCCCAGTTCAGACATGGCCATATGCAAATCAGTCTGACCCTGTGCCTCATGGGAACAGTCCAGCCCGAACTGCCAAGCCATGTCTTCCCTGGACCGGAAACAAGCATCCTGGGACCGGTTTCGGGTTCAAAACCCTCATCAGCCAGGCTATCTTGAATCCAGTGGCAAAGTGAGCAAGGGACCCACGTCTGGGCATACCCTGCCAACTTAGGGCGAACAAAGCAATACCAAAGGGGATGATGGACGGAGCGTTAGAGCAAATCAAACACTCACCCCCAGTCAACTGATCTGGGTTTAATCCATCATCATTCTTTAGCTCACTCCACCACCCCAGTTCAGACATGGCCATATGCAAATCAGTCTGACCCTGTGCCTCATGGGAACAGTCCAGCTCGAACTGCCAAGCCATGTCTTCCCTGGACCAGAAACAAGCATCCTGGGACCGGTTTCGGGTTCAAAACCCTCATCAGCCAGGCTATCTTGAATCCAGTGGCAAAGTGAGCAAGGGACCCACGTCTGGGCATACCCTGCCAACTTAGGGCGAACAAAGCAATACCAAAGGGGATGATGGACGGAGCGTTAGAGCAAATCAAACACTCACCCCCAGTCAACTGATCTGGGTTTAATCCATCATCATTCTTTAGCTCACTCCACCACCCCAGTTCAGACATGGCCATATGCAAATCAGTCTGACCCTGTGCCTCATGGGAACAGTCCAGCCCGAACTGCCAAGCCATGTCTTCCCAGGGAGGACCTGGCTTGGCAGTTCGGGCTGGACTGTTCCCAGGAGGCACAGGGTCAAGACTGATTTGCATATGGCCATGTCTAAACTGGGGTGGCATGGTGAGCAAAAGAATGATGGATTTAACCCAGATCTCTTGACTGGGGGTGAATGTTTTTGATTTGTTCTGCATTCCGTCCATCAAATGTGTGTCTTTTGCTTTCTCGCCCTAAGTGCGCCGGGTATGCCCAGACGTGGGTCCTGGGCTCACTGTGCCACTGGAATCAAGCTATCCTGGCTGAAGAGGGGTGAAACCCTGAAACCGGTTCTAGGATGCTTGTTTCCGGTCCAGGGAGGACCTGGCTTGGCAGTTCGGGCTGGACTGTTCCCAGGAGGCACAGGGTCAAGACTGATTTGCATATGGCCATGTCTAAACTGGGATGGCATGGTGAGCAAAAGAATGATGGATTTAACCCAGATCTCTTGACTGGGGGTGAATGTTTTGATTTGTTCTGCATTCCGTCCATCAAATGTGTGTCTTTTGCTTTCTCGCCCTAAGTGCGCCGGGTATGCCCAGACGTGGGTCCCGGGCTCACTGTGCCACTGGAATCAAGCTATCCTGGCTGAAGAGGGGTGAAACCCCGAAACCGGTCCTAGGATGCTTGTTTCCAGTCCAGGGAGGACCTGGCTTGGCAGTTCGGGCTGGACTGTTCCCAGGAGGCACAGGGTCAAGACTGATTTGCATATGGCCATGTCTAAACTGGGGTGGCATGGTGAGCAAAAGAATGATGGATTTAACCCAGATCTCTTGACTGGGGGTGAATGTTTTGATTTGTTCTGCATTCCGTCCATCAAATGTGTGTCTTTTGCTTTCTCGCCCTAAGTGCGCTGGGTATGCCCAGACGTGGTCCCGGGCTCGCTGTGCCACTGGAATCAAGCTATCCTGGCTGAAGAGGGGTGAAACCCCGAAACCGGTCCTAGGATGCTTGTTTCCGGTCCAGGGAGGACCTGGCTTGGCAGTTCGGGCTGGACTGTTCCCAGGAGGCACAGGGTCAAGACTGATTTGCATATGGCCATGTCTAAACTGGGGTGGCATGGTGAGCAAAAGAATGATGGATTTAACCCAGATCTCTTGACTGGGGGTGAATGTTTTGATTTGGTCTGCATTCCGTCCATCAAATGTGTGTCTTTTGCTTTCTCGCCCTAAGTGCGCCGGGTATGCCCAGACGTGGGTCCCGGGCTCACTGTGCCACTGGAATCAAGCTATCCTGGCTGAAGAGGGGTGAAACCCCGAAACCGGTCCTAGGATGCTTGTTTCCGGTCCAGGGAGGACCTGGCTTGGCAGTTCGGGCTGGACTGTTCCAGGAGGCACAGGGTCAAGACTGATTTGCATATGGCCATGTCTAAACTGGGGTGGCATGGTGAGCAAAAGAATGATGTATTTAACCCAGATCTCTTGACTGGGGGTGAATGTTTTGATTTGTTCTGCATTCCGTCCATCAAATGTGTGTCTTTTGCTTTTAGAAAATGGACATTTCTCTACTCCTATTACACTGTGTGCCTTGCAGCCTTTCTCCAATACATGTCTGGGTTGGGTGACAGCTACACTTTGTGTATTCCCTCTAGACAGCCACAACAAAGGAAGGGCTGGGTGTGACAGGAGAATAGTTCCCGGCATCTCCCACCGCGAGCAGAAGTTTATTGGAACTGACCCCGCTAGCACACCTGCTCAATTCATTGG
Organism: Calotriton arnoldi; assembly: GCA_963921515.1. Lineage (NCBI taxonomy): Eukaryota > Metazoa > Chordata > Amphibia > Caudata > Salamandridae > Calotriton > Calotriton arnoldi. The sequence continues at coordinate 48,077 of CAWUFW010023518.1, forward strand.
ACACGGCGTGCAAATTTTCCTTCATTACGCGTCCCCATGGGGACGGGACTCCCCGCTACCTTCTTCATTTCCAGCCGCAACGGAACCTCTCACATACCTGCCTAGGACATTCTTGCTTCCCTTACGGGGATTCGCGCCATAACCACTCGGTTCGCATTCCTTCACACGCTGACCACGAGCAACTTCCCAGGCACTTACTTCATTGTTTAGTCCTGATGATGATCCCCCAACCCTGTTGTGGATCGAAACATCATCGACACTTGCATCTTAAACTCTAAACTGTATTTATAATTGTGGAGTACAAGATGTGTTTTGGATTGTGACTTTTGCGTATTTACATTTTCTCACCTTAAAAGTCACTTTTAAGTCACTTGCCTGTGGTAATGAAATCAGCTGATTTCCCATTACCCTGTCACGTCCTGCTCACTCACCTTTTTATGTAATGTTTGGGTTTTTTCTAATTGTTAAATAAATCCTTGAAATTGTCAATTGAGACTACAACAGACCCAATCTTGATTGTGAAATTGTGGTATTATACTGACTTACCTTGCAAGGGTCCACTGTCTTTTCTTACAGGAGAATAATCTGCATACTGATAGCCTTCCTGGGCAGGAATGGTGAGCGGGGGCTAGCACTAGCTTCACACTAACATCTGAATAAGGTTGTGTCCTGCTGTAGGGAGCCAACACTTTACATGATATATCACAATGATATATATCGTGGAAAGAGTCCAGCTATTCCCATATGTGTGGACAAGGGCTTGCTTTAGCAATCCCAAGGTGCTCTTCTAGAGGATAGTGTGGTCGAACTGCCTTAGTATTATCAAAGAGGAGTGTTAGACATCTGCAAATACACACAATGTCAATAAATGATGCACACTACTCAATAAGGAGAACCACACTAATTTATACAAATAACACGCATCTTTATAAATCTTTAGGCACCAGAATCAATACGATCAGGTAAGTATGTTTTCAATAGAATTACTTTTTCGTTTAAACAGGCAACACTTTGTGCATTTTTTCAGAAGCTGCCATGTTATCCTATGGGAGGAAGAACAAGTAAGGCATTCAGGTAAGAACAGCGACTTACGGGACCAATCTCCTGGACTTAAGGTGAGTGCATGGGCCATGGGCGACGTGTGCAGAGGTGTCCTTAGGTGTCGGATTTTTCTTATCAGGAGCAGTTGCGGTAGAGGGGGCCTCTGAACAGAGGCTGCAGGCGACTTTGGGGAATTTGCAAGGGGTGAAACCACGGTGGACTCAGTCTTTAAAGGGCTGGGGGACCACATTGGCACAGTTGTCCCAATTCAACTTGGGCTTGGAACAATGGATGCAGTGGTGTCCTTAGTGTCGGGATTTCGCGGTCTTGATGTCCTTTCAGGTTTTTTTGGGTGCCTGACGGATGCAGGGAAGCAGGTCTGCTGCTTCACAGGAGTTCTTGTTTCCTGGGTGAAGTGCTGGCAGGTCTCCCTGGCTTTGGGGACTCAGCAGCTGCAGGACAAGTCATCTTGTGTTGCAATTGTCAAAGTCAGCAGGCAGGCTGGCAGGGTTGGCGCGAAATCAGATGCTGGGTCTTCTGTTCTTGTTCTGTGCGACTCTTCACGTCCGTCTTCTTCTTTGAGGTCAGCAGGATTAGTTTTTCTGGTGCCAGGGGCTCCCCTAAATACTGAATTTAGGGATGTTAGGGGAGTGTGGGGTAGTAACCAATGGGCTGCCTACACCTCGGGTCACTGCACCTCCATATGATTTCTTCCTGTGGGAAGTGGACATAACCCTGTCCCAGAGTTCCTAAGTTTGCCAACACAAAGACAGCAAACTCTGAAAAGTCGAATCAACTTCAGGTTAGGCCACCTTAGGGATGGTACTAGCCTGGGGGGGGGGGGTGGCACACCTACCTGACTAGCTATTTTTCCCGCCTGTCCAGGTGCCAGAGGGCTCTGGACAAAGGGGGTCGGCTTCCTCTCCTGTGAGGGAAGCCAGACTCACATTCCAAAGGCAGTAGCTTCTTTGAAGCTCCCTTGCCTTGGGAGGCTAATCAGCAGGTCATCCTGTGGGAGGGGGTGTGAACACCCTTTTCTAGAGCAGGCTTTGCTTCTGACCTCCCGAGAGCAAAGGCTCTCACCCTTGGGGGTCAAACAGTTGTCTCTGGTGGCAGGCTGGCAGAACCCAGTCAGCCAACACACCAGGGGCTCGTAGGTTTTCATGGCCATGTAGGAAGCTGGCTCATTATATGATATATCAAAATGAGATGTATCTTTAGAGAGTCCAGGGGTTTCCTTATGAGTGGACAGGGGGCTTCCTATGGCAATGCCAAGGTGCTTTTCTAAGGGGTAGTGTGGTTGAGCAGCCTTAGGCTTATCACAGAGGAGTGCAAAACAGCTGAAAATACACACAATGGTCAATAAATGAGAAACATGACTCAAGAAGGAGGGCCACACCAAATCATAAAAATAGCAAGTATCTTTACATATGTTTAGGCATTAGAAGAAAATCATTCAGATAAGTATGTTTTTAAGTCAGAATTCTCTTTAGTTCAAAAAGTCGACGCAAAGCAATTTCTGGAAGCTGCAATGATATCCTATGGGAGGAAAAGTCAATGCTGCATTCAGGTATAGTACAGCGACTTACGGGACTCTTCTCCAGGAGTTAAGGTCCCTGCACATAGGGATGAGTGCCATGTCGTGTTTTCACTTTGGTCTGCCCTAAACCACGCAGCCTGCAGTGGCAGCCTTGCATGTATTTGGTGAGGGGTCTCTTAGGGTGGCACATTTAATGCTGCAGCCCTTAGAGACCCTCTTTAGTACCTCAGGCCCTAGATACCAGGGATATCATTTACTAGGGACTTACAGAGAGTGTTAACGGTATTACCAATCGGGGGAAACAACTGTTCAGTTTTGGGAAAGAGATGCGGCACTGGGGACCTGGTTAGCAGGGACCTAGTGCCCTTCCAATAAAAATCACATCAAATACCAGGCAAAAAGTGGGGGTGAACATGTCAAAAAGAGGCACTTTCCTACACCTGCCCTCACACAAAGGGCTGATTTACTCCCTACTGGTAGTCTGGAGCCAGGGCTGGGCTGAAAGGTATCCTTGTGCTCTTCAGAGAATCCCTTTGAAGTCACCTCTTTACCAAAGGTACTTTTGGTATAAGAACTAGACTCTGACCACATCAAATCAGTGCACTACTGGATGTGCAAAGAACTCTGATGGAGTAAAGGCTGCTGTGCTGAAGGATTGCCACTCTGCTGTGACTGACTATTCTGAGGGACTGCTTCTCTGCTTTTCCAAGATGCCACGCTGCCCGCTGATCTCTGCCTGCTGAGGCCAAGGCCTGAACCCAGAGTGACTCCAAGGGCTTGCTGGCTTGCCTCCTGTTTTCTGAGGCCTCAGTGGCACAAAAGATTACAATTCTGCTGGAGCTGCTGGACTGAGGTGCCCCTTCCAAGCTCTGGGCCTCAGAAGTGGGTTCTGCAGCTGCTTTTATCATCTACAGCTCCTGGACCCTTTAAAACAAGCTTTCGGGCTTTTTGCGATGCGAACGGGCCTGTTCTCTATAGAACTGCATCGTTCGCTCGAAGGATCAGCGCGAGCGGGTGCACGTTTGTCTCTTCACACAGCAGCCTTGCTGCTTGTGACCATGAGGCCCCAACCCGTCTGTCTGCGATGCCAGACGGCCCTTCACGCCCCACAGACCACCGTCAGTGATGCTCAATGTGCTCCCTGTGAACTCTTTCCAAGTAAACGGGACTCTTTGTTCAACTTGAGAAGGTAAAACTTCAGCGGGACCTGTTTGAAACTGTTTCCGACCCACGCTCCATCGCTGTCAGCTTGGCTTTTCAGATTTTCCCTGGCCTAGCGTGACCTTAAGTAACCTTTAGCGCTATTGACTTCTGAGATGTTTTTGCATTTATTCTTGAAAAGTTCATTTCGTGACTTCTACTGATTGGATTTTTGCCGTGTTGGTCTTGTTTTACTCAGATAAATAGTCTCTATTGTTCTAAACCTGTGTGGAGTCTGTGTTTTCATTGAGTTACTGTATCTTAAGTGTTGCACAATTAGTTTACACATTGCCTATTAAGTTAAGCCTGAATGCTCTGTACCAAGCTACCAGAGAGTGAGCACAGGTTAATCTAGGGTGTGTATCAGACTTACCCCGTCTAGGGTGGTGGCCCCTTCTTGAACAGGGTGCAAACCTCTGCCAACTAGAGACCCCATTTCTAACATCCTATACATTAATTTATACACTTGTATGAAATGCATCTCTGTGTGTGATGCAAAGCACTCTGACAGCCTACTCTGGAATGAGTAGTGCTATAAAAGAATGAAACTAAACAAAATTAGTAGGTGCCATTTAAATTAATATTTATCTAATTACTCAGACAGATAAATCATGCATTCTTACAGTGCAAACACCTCTTGCATAGGGAGTTGAACAAAGATAAAAACCTCCCTTTTTTCCTTTCATTACATTGGTGTCTAGGTGTTAGGCTCCAGATAGCTCCCAGCCAGGATGATATGTGAACAACAGGAGGGTGTATTATCCTTTAAATCAGACCTTTTGTATGGGCCAAGCTGTTTGTTAAAATAAGAAAGACCCCTTGCCCCTGCAAGTTGCTGCTCCGAAAGGAATGCAGATAAGGCGCGGGCCCTGCTACATTATGTACCATTGTCAGAAAATTACACCAAGACAAATTCAGCATGTTTCCCTTGGTCAGCAAGATCCCAGATCTGGTCCAGCTGCTGCAACCGGGATCTGGCGTGATCCTCCTACTGTCCAGCACTGGGTGTGCTTTTTGCAATGAGTGGCATGAAGATTGCACCTGGGTGAATTTAATTGTTAGTGTCGGGGATTGGAAAGGAAACATGCAGTGATTTTGAAAGAGAATTAGATGTAGTGTTCAATTTATGATTTTAGACTTAACAGGTTACAAACTGACCAATAATTTGGGCCTTTATTTTTAATAAAGGCATTAAGGCATCCGAGGGCATCTAAACAAAAAGGCTCCTCATTCATAGAGCCTAGCATATGATAATGAATGACTGAATGAATGTAGATGTTGGAAAGAAGGGGACAAATATTTGAGTCACGTGGGATGGTGGTGTCCAGGTGGGAGGGTTTGAAGGTGAAAGGGAGTGAGATGATGTGGCTATGGTTGGACAGGAAGGAAGTGATGCAGTCCAAGGCTTTTCGTTGGATGCACCATTCTTCAGTCTAACCAGTATTATTGGGCGGTGGATCATGCTGAAAGTGGCAAAGAGGCCTGGTAGGATCAAGTCGTCCACTCCATTAGCATCAAACCTGTTCTCAGTTTGTCCATTGTAGTGACTGGTATAGATTCTATCCCTCTGAAAGGCTGTAAGCGGCATATAGCATTGTTTTTTTCAGTGTGTGACAGATGGTGTAAACAACATAAAGTGGGTATGGCCAGTGGGGTAGCATGGGGGGGAGGGCAGAGGGGCGGTTGCCCTGGGCTTAATATTTTTAGGGGCGCACAATTTTAAAAGAAAAGAGGAAGAATACTTGCCTTGCCCTGGGCGCTGACAACCCACGCTACGCCCCTGGGTATGGCAACATTTGCTGATTTTGGCCCGCCCTTACGAGTGGCCTTTTAATTCTGATGAGGCTAGTGACAGCAGTGACCAATCGCATCGGAATTATGTGATCTGCAGAAACACTGCGGTTCTGCTTATTTTTACATGGAGATTTTGGCTGCTGACAATCTGGGAAGAAATGAAGAATTACTGCTGGCATGAGACCCAGAATTACTGATTCCCTGGTAATTCCTCATTTCTAATGGTATTCTCAGAATCCCACTTGTAATCCCACTGCAACTCCTTCCCTAAAGATTCACCAATATTCCAGGTATCGATAACTCTGGTGGTCTAAAGTAACTGCGGTGACTAATGGGCCACTAAAAACAAGAGCCTTAATTCTTTATTGTCAGGCTCATTATTCCCAGAGAGCTAAAAACTTTTAATTTCTGCCATGTTTTAACTTATGGTCCTCCTTTCACTTTGCATACGATTACAAACCCTAAGGAAAGATTTATGTTGTACCCCTTGGTTGATTACTGTGATGATTTATAACTAAATCTATTTGTAATCTGTGAATTTCTATCTATATGGATAAGTGTTGTGATAGTATCAGTTCATTTGGCTTTGTAAACTGAAAATAAACAATATATAAAACTAATAAAAAATAAAAAATAAATGCAGTCTCTCTGGTTGATCATTGGTGATGCGGTATATGATACAATGTAGGCTTATCACACAATTGTTCATAAATGTATTCATTATAAAAAAAGACTCTAGTAGTGATCTAGTCACTCTCCGCACCCAAAGCTTAACCAAAGAGAGCCATATTGGGCAAGCAGAAGAAAAAGCAACCGTCTTAAAACCTTTGGCCAACCAAGGGCCTCTAGCACACACAGAAACACAGCAGAAACATCAGATAACTGGCGGAAAATTGATGACAATATGAGTAGGAACTTCAGGGCCTACAAGACACTGTAAAGAATTGGGGTTCTTGGTTGAGGGGGTGTAAACCCTTCTCATCATCATATTCCTTTATTTCAGCATAAAGAAAGCCATAAAAGGGTTTAAACATGCATTCATACCACAGAAAGTTCACTCAATCAATTACAAAATGATAGCTAAAAAATTATGAAATAATGAAGTTAAAGAAGGTTTAAAAACTGTTTCAGGATCTAATGATCAATATAGATAAGAAGAATAGCTAGGATATAAACACATCTTAATAAAATGATTCTGCTAAATTCAAAAATTGACTACTGTGTTAAAACATTAATTTTGGGCTGTTAGCGTCTCATAGGGTCTGCAGACTTCATCTCTGGATAAGAGCTTTTGACCTAATGTGCCATAGTGCCCTTAAAAAAATCACAATTGAAAATACAACAGGCCCACTGGCAGCCATGGCCTGTGCAGGTGAGACCGGTGGGGCCGGGTGGGGGGGAGAGGGGGGATTTCGACAGACGAGGAGGAGGGAAAATTTAATTTCCCTTCGTCGTCTTCTGTCGAACCCGAGCCCCATCGCCCCACCACTCTCATCTTCACGGGACGTGGCTGCCCACTGGGGTCAGTTTTGCACACCCTCAAGGCTGAATGACGGTCCTTAGGCCAATAAGTCTACAGAGGGGTATAATCCAACGTGATCATTGCCTTTTGTAGGTCTTACAGAAAAATAAAATGTGTTCAATGGTCTCTACAGCTTCGCACCCCATCAGGCATATGTTTGGCGTGTCACTTGTTTTAATCCATGAACAAGTGAAGGCTTCTAATGGTAAAATCCCCAATCTGAATTTGACATAAAGTGTTTGGTTTGGACACCATATCTAAATAAGGTTAGAATTCTAGTGAGCATTTAAATGTCAAGAAAGAATCCACCAGACTACCTGAAGCAACCTTTGAAATTTTGCCACCCATGGCAAAGTTCCAGAAGGACAACTTTAGCTTTTCATGTGCATCACGTGGGAGGTCCAAGGGATGTATCCAGAAATTCTCCAGGCCCAGCTTTTTATGTGGATAAACCAAGGGATCTTATTTACATGAGGGCTATCCAATAGGCCTCTGGTCCATTCCCTGTAAGGTTCTAAATCCTCTGGGGACCACAATCTTATCAAATATTGAATAGGTCTTAATGGGGCTATATCAGAGATGGATCTGAGGTTTAAATCTAAGAAAATTGGGAGTGTTGAATGTTTAATAATGACTTTATAAATGTGTTCTCTGCTTTCTGCAAGATGTCTAAATTACAATGCCCTCAGATATCCGCTCCATATAGGGTGGCCCAACAGGCCTTGGTTTTATATATCTCCATAGGGGGAGAGATGGAAAAAGTAGATGCTTCGTTTGCAAACCTTACAATAGATCCTGCTCTTTCTTTAGGATCATAGTGCTCTTCTGTATCTGGGCTGCCCGTCTATGTGATTCCTTTATTTCAACTCCCAAGTAATCGAACTCTTGGACCCTCTTTAGCATCTCACCTCCGAAGGATATGTTTCTCTTTATCTTTTTGCGAGCACCAAATACCAGAAGAATGGATAGTCAGCTGAGGCTTTTTGATAGCAGCAGTGTCATCTGCAAACAGTAAGCAAGGTGTTTTTGAGCCCTTCATCTTTGGAGAATCATTTTCACATTTAAAAAGATATGGGGTACAGGTGTTTATGTACAAGAGGAGCTCTTCCTCCTGTACATAAACACCTGTATCCGCTATGGGCCAAAACGCACTCTTGGCACACTCCTCTCTGTATTGGAATTTCATTTGTCAGTTCCCGTGAGGGGCCCCACCTGACTGTCGCATAATTGTCAGTATACAACTTCTGGATTAGGGTCAACAGGCCCCTTGGGACCCCAATCTTATACAGAACCTCCCGTAATTTGACCCTCGGTACAAGATCGAACGCTGATCGGGGGTCCACAAGGCAACAAATAGCATCCCCTTGTCTATGTCAACAGTTCTGCACTTGATAGTTGGAAACCATATCATTTGGCCCACTGTACTAATATTTCAACTAAATCCCGCCTGCAAGTGAGATAGCATCTTGGAAGGATCAATCCAGTCCCATGGCCTCTTTAGTAGTTGTGTACTAAACACTTTCTTGATTTTATCAATTAAATTTATGAGTCGGTAGTTCCCCGGGATAGATATATCTCCCTTCTTATAGATTAGGATTCATTTGGCTACTTGCCCGAAGCTTGGGATAGGAGCTCCTGCTATCAGGGCATTTGATAGAGAATTTATGTAGGGGCCCCAAATCAGTGTTTCACTGCGATAAAGATCTGCTGGGACTTTATCCAAACCTGGTGCTTTGTCCTATTTTTGGGGCCTGATCGCAGCAACAGTTTCTTTAAGTGAGAATTTCCTTAGCACTTCTTGATAGTCAGAGGTGAGGGTTGATGACTGGTCTGCCAACACCGTGCCTGGTTTTCCTCGCCATAAAGGCCCAAGAAGTGCTTAAACCATCACCACGCCCATTGTGAGTGACCAGATGCCAGAAGAGCTTACTATCTTTAACTCTTGTTGCCTCTAACAAATCGTCCCATACACCTGCCTCCCACTGGGCTTTGCTGGCCTTAATAGTATTGGTGTGCTCTCATCAGTGTCCTATTCATACATTTTAAAGCTTTATTAAGAGCTCCTTCAGCACTTTTGCAGGATTCGGTAAACCACTCATTGGCTCTCACTTTCCGATGACCTTTCCTCCCTTTGCCATTTTTCACAAACATGCTACCCAATTTGGTGAACAAATTACTATGTGCTCCCACCATCTGATCTGGGGACATTTCTTGGTGCATAAAAACATTTAATTCTTCGAGTGCAAGTTTGTATAACTTAGGTAACAATTCATCAGATTTGGAAAAGACCTCCCTTTTCACTGTGCGCTTATTATTACTAACCACCACAGGATTCAAGGGAACATGTATGGCTCGATCCTCTCTCCCCTTTTTCTGCGTCTTGTCCCAAAGCATCACAATGAAGAAATGGTCACTATAGTGATGCTGGATAACCACCAAAGCTGATATCTCTTTCAAAATTCTTAAATCCAGTAAAAGGAAATCGATGTGACTATTATAATTTTGTCTTTCAAATGTGGACTTTGCACAGCTGTCTGAGGGTCATCTCCCATTACCAGGTCTCAAACTATACAAGACATTTATGTCTATGAGCTGCAGCGCCACTGTACTAATTTTTTAATGGTTTTCGTGTGGTTAGGAGAGGGGGGGTTTCACAGGAAAAATCCTCATCCCTGATTCGAAGCATGTTTTAAAATCACTGGCGATAATCACATGATGAGTGGGAGAGGGTTTAGTGAAGGGGGTAGATCGGTTATAAATGTTGAACACCAAATAGGGATGCCCCTATTTTTGGGTGTTAAACTAACGGCTAGTAGGTCATGGGAGTCAGTATTAATTTTCTTTATTTCACACCCAAGTAATTTTTTTGACCATATGATGAGCCCCCCAAAAGCCTTCCTGCAATCGAGGGAATGGATTCAATGCTGTGTGATATATAACCTTGTCTATGTACTTGGTTAATGGCCCAGGTCTCTTGAAAAAGGCATAAGTCAAAGTTATCAATGTAAATCCCCAGTCCTCATCTTCCATCTATAAAATATGTTAATATTTATTTTATGTTGAAAATTATAATGTCACTGTAAAAATGTTTTTTAATTTGTTCTCTAAAAAATTGTTTTTTTATATTTGTTTACTTTTATCATTATTGATTTTGGATTATGATTTTGTTTTTATTTTATGGTTCAAAGTTTAGGAATGGCAGTAAATATTAAAAAAAATATATTAAATATTAATAGTGATAAAAATATTATTTTTTCTGTTGATATTTAAATATAAAGTAGTTTTGTTTAGTGCGTTTTTTAATTACATTTTAATTTATTTTATTGATCAAAAATTATGTGTGAATATGGAGTATTGATAGTGTATAAGAATTTTTAGCCTGTAGCACCTTGCATAAAATGTTTTAGATTGCAGTGAAAATAGTAAATTTCACTTCTTTAGTGTCCAACACCTTCTCCAAATTGGCTTAGATTGGGGTGGGAAAAGTAAATGTCAGCCTTTTGCTGTCCAACACCTTCCGTAAATTGGTTTAGATTGCAGCGGGAATAATAAATGTCAGCCTTTTAATGTCCAACACGTTCCCCAAAATGGTTGAGATTGGAGTGGGAATAGTAAATGTCACCCCTTTAGTGTCCAACACCTTCTCCAAATTGGTATAGATTGGGGTAGGAATAGTAAATGTCACCCTGTTAGGGCCTGATTATGAGTTTGGCGGTGTGGGAGCGGGGTGGCATGCCAGCGTCCTGCTCCTGCACCGCCAAATTCCACTGCCGACCATCTGCCGGATTACAAGTTGTAATCCGGGTGGGAGGTCCTGCGGTGGCTGGCCCACGGCGCTGCCTTTCAAAGGCTCATAGGAGAGCCTTAGAAAGGCAGCGCCGTGGGACAGCCACAGCGCGTTTCCGGATGGCATGGACTGTAAAGTCCGTGCATGCTGGAACTGGGGGTGCAGAAAGACAGAGGTTCACCCCCATGCACTGAGGCACCAGACTAGGATTCCTCACTGCCACCCTTTTCATGGCGGTGAGGAGACAGTGAGGAAACTCATACTATGCTTGGCGGAGCCACAGCAGCACCACCAAGCATATTCTGGCCTCAGACTGCCGCGCCCACGCTAGGGAGCACGGATCCTTGGCGGTGGCGGCGGTTTTCTGGAGGTCCGACCACCATACTTGTAAAACAGCAGTCAGACCGCTGGTGTGGTGGTCCTCAACTGCCACCACACCTTCACCCCAAGTTTGGCGGTCCCATGAACCGCCAAACTCGTAATCAGGTCCTAAGGGCCCAATTACAAGTTGGGCGGTCCTGGTGCGGACCGCCACACCACCGCCCACTCCAGGACCATCAAACACGGACGCCACCCTACTGCCAGATTACGAGTTCTTCATGGTCTGGCGGGCAGGCGGCGTGTGGTCCTGCAGCAGTGCCTTTTCAAGGCACCTATGTATGCCTTAGAAAGGCATAGCCGCAGGACCGCCATAGCGTGTTCTAGCATGACATGGACTGTGAAGTCCATGCCGTGCTGGAACTGGGGGTGCATGCACACAGGATGGCACAACATGTGCTCCCCTGCATGCATCCCCATGCACAGAGCACACAGGGCCCCCCTTTGTTTAATGACCACCAGCAGTTTCACTGGAACTCGTAATATGCATGCCGGTGCAGCAGCAGTACCTCTGGCATATTATGAGACCCTGACCGCAACGGGACCGCCAGCGAACGTAGTTCCCTGGTGGCTGCGGCCGTGCAAAGGCGGTCCGACCGCCAACGTTGTAATACGGTGGTCGGACCGCTGGTGCGGTGGTGGCTGGACCGTCACCGCTGCGCCCAGGTGAGTCTGGCGGTCCTCAGACTGCCAGACTCGTAATCAGGCCCTAAGTGTCCAACACTTTATTCAAATTGGGATAGATTGAAGTGGGAATAGTAAATGTCACCCTTTTAGTGTCAAAAACTTTCCCCAAATTAGTTTAGATGAGAGTGGGAATAGTAAATGTAACTCTTTTAGTGTTAAACACCTTCCCCAAGTTGGTATGGGTTAGAGTGGGAATGGTAAATGTCACACATTGTGGTGTCCAACACCTACCTCAAATTGGTTTAGATTGGAGTGGGAATAGTAATTGTCATCACTTTAGTGTCTAACACTTTCTTAAAAATGGTTTACGTTATATGTGTTTATTTAATTTTACAATTTTAGTGTGAAATCCTTTGTTTAGATTGTATTTCTATGTAGTAGAAATAGTTTGTGCTATTTAATTAGTATTGTAGGGTTTAAAAATGTAATGCAAAAATAGGTAGTTGTATGTTTGAAATAAATATTAATCAATTTTCCAATTTAAAGACTTTTTTGGTGATAGCAAAGTAAGCCATAAAAGCATCACATCAATACACTAAAATGTATATTTGGATAAATATAAACAAAAATGTATTCACAACAATAAAAACTTTAAATATGACCATTAAAATTGACCACATTACAGGTTATAAAACACTGTACAAAATTCAATAAAAATTTCTTAGATAAAAACCAAATATTCACATACTTCCAGCTAAACTGTGCTAAAATGAAACAGTACAACCACTAAATCATTTCAATTTCCACACTTGCCAGTATTTCCCTTGTACAAAGCACCTTTATAAAAACATTGCTACGTGATGGCGTAATAAATAATATTATTAATTACATATTTTTATAAAAGAAACACATTTTTCTAATTTTATGTGTTTCTAAACTTTATTAAATGTAAGTTTTTAATTTGTAAACATGTATATTAAAAAACAAGAAATATTTATATATAGATATATATAGAACATTTTCTAATGTATTTTATTATTAAATAAGACATGTAAATCATATTTAAATAGAATTGTATGTTGTACATTTTCAATTTTTGTTTCCATTGTTTAACTTTTTTTTTAACATTTCTTACATTGTTTTATATACATCCTACATCATACATTGTTTTATATACATCCTACAACTTACATTGTTTTATATACATCCTTTTAACATAATTTGTTCAGTACATATTAAATAAAGGTATATACTTTATACTATTATTTAATTTATACTTTACAATTTTTCTACTTTTTATTACAATATTATGTATATGTTTAATAATTTCAATTTTTTTTTAATACATTTGTTCAAAATGTTTACACCATTTCCCATTCCTTTCTATGGGGAGATAGTCTTTTTAGTTTAATTTTTAGCAGCTATTTTCTTTACCGCTACCTTCTAATTTATAGTCTATTTCTGTCATTTTTAGCCTATTTTTCCGGATTCAGGACAAGGTAAGATGCTGCTGCTATTAGTCGGAACAGGTAAGTACTTATTTAAGGTTTCTTTTTAAGGGTGTTGAGGGTTGGAGGGTGTAGGGGGCGGTCTTGAGGTTAGTTATAGTGTTGTTTGTGGGTTTTGTGTAGATTTACACAAAACCCACAAGCATTCCAACCGACTCAGTCTCTGAATCATTTCCAGCAGAATTGGATTCGGGAGTCCGACAGACCGATTACGATGTTTTTGAACACCGTTCGGTCGGACTCCCATTGACTTCAATGGGAGCCTGCGTTCCGACTGACAGCACAGGCTCCCATTGAAAAAAGGGGTGGTCGCGGAAAACCTTGCACCCTGTGGCGGGCACCCCTTGATTGGAAAGAGGGGACCTGTATGGGCCCCCAAAGTCGGATTCCGACAGCCGATCTGTGTCGAACAAATCGATTCGGAAAGGCTGTCCGAATCAGACATTGGAATACGTCGATCAGAAACCCGGTGCATAGACCTGAACGATTCGGCTCCAACCGACTCGGTTTCTCCGAATGCCGAGCGGAACTGAGTTGGAACGAGAGAATGGTTTCCAACTATCGTAATCGGTTGGTCGGATGTGTTTCCGAGTCGGTCGGAAACGTGGGTTCCGAATTGGATTCAGACAAACCGACCGACATCGTAATGAGGACCATAGTTGTATTAATAGTAGTGTTTTCCACTAGTTTGTAGTTTGGGGTTTTCGAACACTGTTTCAGTAATGTATTGGTATTTAATGTTACATTGTGTTATGTTACTTATTTTATGATGATTAAGTACAATATATATATATTTTTGCGAATTTAATGTGTTTTCTGGGTGGGTTTTCTTGTATATGAACGTGTCCTATGGGCATTGGCAGTTGCTGGTGTTTTTTTTTTTTAAGGAAATCACTTCTGGTTTATAATAATCCAATATTTTTTACTTTGATTTCCTTTTTTGGGATTTTCTGGGAGCATTTCATTTTTTAAACTCTTTTTCTGATTTTTTATGGTTTGTAGATACTTTCAATTGCTTCGAGGGATGTCTATTGGATTCATTTTTTTTTGCTTTTTGGATAGTACTTTTCCAGTTTTGGTGGATTATTATTTTTGACTATGTGGATAGAGAGGAAGATCTGCAGCTGCACCACAGTAAATTATATTTATTTCTTTTCTTTTGGGTGGAAACTGTTATACTTTATTGGTAGTGTAAATATTATGTGTTTGTTTTTGGATTTGTGTGGTTTAAGTGTTGTATTTATTTTACTTGATGGATTGTGTTTGCTCTTTGAGCTTTTTGGTTGGTGAGGTTTACATTTTTTGTGTAAATAATTTGTATATTATTTTATTATTTAACATTAGAGTTTTATTTAATGTTTATAATGATGTAATAAAATATTATGTTTATTATTTATATAAATAATGATTTGTCATGTTGGTTTAGATTTTGTGAACTTTTGCAAGTTACATAGCTGCCAAGGTTTCAGATTGCCTATGTGTGACATTTTCATAAATTCGGTGTAATTATGAGTGACATTCAACAACTATGAGTGACACTTTCTTGCGAAGCAAATTCAAGTAGTGAAGACGAAGGAAACATATAAATATCAGAAATTACACTCATTTGAGCAACGAGAAACTCTAAGAAGATCTTAAAACTTCTGCAAAGCACCAGAAATGGAAGGGCACTAACTTCGGAGGAGGGCCCATAGTGATAAATGAATGCAAAATTGGCAGTAAGATTTAACTGGTTTAATATTGAAGTAAAAGAGTCTGTGAAGAAGTGCACCAGAGCTACAGACTCTGGACCGCTGCTCACTGCCATTGCAGGGATAGCCTTGCAACGGAGCAGTGACTCACACACTACAGCTCTCGACTCCTCTCAGGCCAGCTCTCTGTAGGTCTTGCAGTGCTGCTTGATGGAGATGGTCCTGTCTAGTGACAGGCAGCCTTTCTGTTGTAGTGTCTCTCTCCCATGGGTCATGTTATGGATGCAATCAGGGCCTCTTCTCCAGACTGTGACAAACGTACATGACTGGAGGCCTTTACTGGTAAGGGTGAAGTTCAGACCCGTCTGGCCTGCTGATTATGTCCAGATGGGCTGAAGGGGGCGGCTACAATTATGTAAAACATCCTTCGCCGAGCCAACAAACAGAAACTCAACATCGCAGCACACCAACGTAAGTGTCATGCACGGCGCCGTGCACGACGACAAAGGAAAAATGCAAAGTAAGATGTTTTCATGTAAATTCACACAATGGTGGTAGTGAAAAGTGACGACATGCCAAACCAGCTGCATGACTATTGATTGCACAGGCCCAATTACACGTGAATCATCACGCAGCACTCCCTAGGCTACTGTTTACTCAAAGTCACCAGTCAATTGTACAGAAAGTCACAAAAAGAGATAGTTTACTAACGACACAACCAAAAACTTTGCAAAGAGAATAGTAAATCTTATTGCAGTCAGATTTCTGGCTTACCTGACTGAAAAGCGGAGTTCAAACAGCTAATGACACTGTCTGTGCGCCGTTGGCACATGGTTTAGGCCAGTGTAGTGTACCTGGCAGGCAGTCCCTCGCTTACAATCCTGCTGTCCTCTTTAGACCTCTCCCCAGGGTCCGACTCTGTCCATGCAGGCCCGGTCGGTGCTACATGTCACGGTACTGCCACCCGCACCCTCCAGGGCCTCCCGGGACTGACTGTGTCTCCACCGCCTCGGGGTTTCTAGAGTCAGACTGCTGACCACAGCTAGCTCCTGCTAGTGGCTGGGCTCTTGTTTCCCATAAATGAGTGAGGAGGGCGATGACTGTCACGATCCAAAGCTGCCTGCTACCTCGGGATGCATATGCAGGCCTCCGCCCCAGGCGTTTTGACTGCGGGAGTGGGCAGCGGCTTTGGGTGCACCTCATGCTGTTCGAGCTGTCAGGGCAGGAAGAGGAGGCTAACTGCGCAAAGCCGGGGTTCAGTGAGGAGCTGTAACTGGGACAGCATTTGGCCGCACCTCCCTCCTTTGTGATTCTTAATGTAATCACACATAACTTAGACAAGAAGGAACCCAGATAATTCACATCTGAAGCCACGTGCTCAACGCAGTGCGAGCAGGCGCAGGAGAAACTGGCTGCGCGGTTCCGTTTGCAATGCTCACGCACTGCAGGTCATGTGACTCACCTATGGGCGTGTCTCTGTGACAGGAGTCTCTGTCTGTGTTGACTCAGTAGTAACCATTGGGCAAAATCAGACTGACTCTCGCGATGTCAATGCTGAATGCCATGGTGCATAGGTAACAATATAGCCAGAGTCACCTCAGCTGCCTCCCCCCCAAGCCTGCGCGGATTATGCACTGCCACTAGTTTGCTAAGTCAGTTACACAGTAGTGCTAATTAGAGCACTCCACTTCACAGCTGAGGAGGTGCTAAAAATGCGTGACTCTGCATTTCAGTGCGGTGATGCGGATCACCACACTGAAATGCGTTAGTCTAACGCCTGATGGGTGATTCTTGGCAGGGGTGAAGTTACAATGGATTTTATAATATGCTTTGGCTATTTATGTAATCTCCTCCTTTGTTGTTCATGAAGAGTTTGACTTTAAATTGTAGCATGTTGTACATTCTTTTGGTTTGTTTGCTAAGTTTAGGTGCAATTTGGCTAACAGATTGATCCATTTGTTGTTGTTCGTAGCTTTGCTCTTTTTGTAATGCTTCTATATATTTATAGAGTGTAGGTTTGCCATCTTTCCACTACGTTCTTTATTTTGGCTTCCTGTACCTAGGTGCTGTCATAGACATTCCACCATGGTATTTGAAATTTGGTTTGGTGTCTGGAGCGATGCCAACCCACGTGTCTTCGAAATAATCCATTAGGGGGCTTAGTTTGTCTTCTTATTGTTGGTAGAAAGGACTTTCTATTAGTAAAATTTAACTACCTCTGGGAAAGGGACATAGGCTAGTGCTATCAAGTTTTTTATTTCAAAAGCAAACCAGCTGTTTGTAGAATATTCTACACTTAGTGCAGATTGTTGGAGGTGTCTCCATATGCTTTGGTTGAAATGATAGTAAAAGCCTTGCATGGCTGTAGGAAAGTGGCTTTCTGTTGCAGTGACCCCCCCACTTTTTGCCTGATAACTGATGCACTTTTCCATGGTGTGCCCTGGGTCCCTGCCAATCAGGTACCCAGGGCCTGTGTTCCTTCCCTAAAAACTGTACTAAAGCCTAAACCCAATTGGCATCTCTGGCCACAGGTAAGCCCCTGGTAAATGGTACCCTAGGTACCCAGGGCACTGTGACCAGAGAAGGCCCCTAAGGGCTGCAGCACTTATCGTGCCACCCTTAGAGGCCCTGTACCCTGACACACACACACTGCCTTTGCAGGCTGAGTGTCTTGGTGCAGAACTAAACAGAGAGTCGACATGGCACACATCCCTGTGTGCCATGCCCACAAACACACTGCCCTGGCATACCTCAGTCACCCCTCTAGCTGGGTGCACTATGCCAGTGGTGTGGGCACAGGTGCATGAGCCCTGTGCCCCTACAGTACCCAGGGCCATTCCTGGGCACTGTAAGTGCAGTGATGCCATTAAGAGTATATGGTGCTGGGAGGTTGTCATTACGAACTCCACAGCACCATAATGGCTACACTGAAGACTGAGAAGTTTGGTATCAAACTTCTCAGCACATTAAACCCACACTGATGCCAGTGCGGGATTTAATGTAAAATGCACTACAGAGGGCATCTTAGAGATGCCCCCTGAAACCTAACCAACTACCAGTGTCCTGACTGAGAGTCTGCCTAGGCTGCCACACAGCAGACATGTTGCTGGACCCCTGGGTAGAGAGCCATCCGCTCTCCTGGGCCTGCAACAATGCACATCCTGGGACGAGGTGCTAGGTCCCCTCCCCCAGGATGGACAGGGGGCGCTTCAAAGGCATGCCGCCTTTGTGAGCTTCTCCAGGCCACTTGCTGTACTCAGCAACTGGCCCCTACCGGTTCTGACCCCCACTTTGGCGGGAAGACAGGCGGGAAAAACAAAGGAAGGGAAGGGGGTGTGCCAGCCTCTGCCAACCCCACCCCTCAGGTGGGGGAGGCGAGGTAAAGCACAACTCCGGGCTCTCGCCATTTTGAGAATGGGGAGCCCTACCCAATCAGAGCTAGGCCTGCCCCCCTTCCACTGGAGAGTGGCAGGATAGGGGGTGTACTCACCCCAGGACAGGGACCCATTGGTCCCTGCCCTTGCCCTACCTGTAACGCCCCTAAATTTAGTATTTAGGGGCACCCTGAACCTTCCATCCTCAGATCCAGCAACGACAACAAGAAAAGAAGAACAAGGACCAAACAGCCGTGCAGCCTGCTAACAAGAGGAAGACAACAACTGACTTGGCCCCAGCCCTACTGGCCTGTCTCCCCTCGAACCTGCTTTCTGCGAAATCCCGGTGTGTCCTGCAGCCAGCAACCTCACAAACCCCGGAGGACCTGCCTGCCTTCACTTGAACCGCCTGCTTCTCCCGTGAACACCGGATTTGTTCAAAACCAGCACCCCTGGCACCAGCCCGGGATCGCGAATCCAGCCCACTCTGCACCCGCCGAACCCGGCCCGAACTCGAGAAAAAAAACACCCAGAGGAGGTCTCCCCGGCGATCCTGACCTGGAATCCGGCGACTCCTGACCTGCCTCAAGCCTCCAGACGAAGCCTGCAGCCTCAGTACAGAGGGTCCCCCCTACCGCGACCAGAGCGGGTAAGAAAGATCCGACACTAAAAGGCACCCCTGCACCCGACGCCCACGGCCTTGTGTGCCCAAACCCAGGGTGCCTACCTAAGCCAAGACATCTCAACTTACCCCTCGAAGTGTTGGTAGATCCCAGGAGACTCTTGTTTCCAAGCCTGCAGTGTTTGTCCAGTCCGGAGAATCTCCATAGACTTCAACAGGGAACCCAACGCCATAATAGCCCCCTGCACCCAGCCGCCCGAGTGCCGCTGTGGGTGCGCTTTGGTGCTCACTTGCTTCCCCCTTTGTGCCAAGTCTACAGCCAGGAGCTTTGCTCCCACAACCCAGTGGCCTGCTAGCCAGCAGCCACCAACCGAAGGCCCCCTATCCCTCATAGGATAACATTGGGGCCTCAACACTCTGCATCCGGCCGCCCTAGTGCCGCTGTGGGTGCAACAAGAGTGCATCCCTGACCCTGGGGGACCCCTGAGTCTAACCCCAGAACCTGGACTCCCACAGTCAAAAACTTACCTGCAAACCGATAACTTGTTTCCCCTCCATAGGATAACATTGGGTATTTTTCTCTGAAAAAACGACTAAGGGGCCGATTCCGATCTCGGTCGGAGGCGCACCCAATACTATTCGGTCGGGAAAAAAGCCATGCGAAAGCCAGTTTCCCGACCGATCCGTACAGTACACTGAACGAGCAAGTACGATGCGCACAACAGCAAAAATCCCGGCCGAGCCGTACTCACCCAAACCAGGTCCTGTTCTCCGACCGAGGCGAATCCGGAAACGCCGAATCGAGTCGCACGGAAGGGAAAATGCAGCCCCGTCCGGCCGAACAAGTACGATGCGCTTCCGTACGCGCCGAACCCGTCGCTACGCACGGCACGTCAAAGCATCCGGGAGAGGCGCACATAAGCTCCGAATCGCGCCACAACACGATCCACGGCTACGAGACGAACACAGCACCGACGAGGACGACGCGAAGCGACGAGGACGAAGCCAAGCGACGAGGACGACGCGAAGCAACGAGAAGGACGAACGACACGAACCAACCATGAATCCCTTCGTCCCGATCATACCAATATTCTACATCTACTACCGGAACAGGCACGGACGCGTACGGCGCAGAAGGTAAGTCAGACACCAACCACAAAACACATACAACACGTACACGACACATCACACACATACACTGGGAATCTGAATATACTTACACCAGCAACAGCAGCACCATAGGGGCGGGATGCCCATCACCAATGCCACATATGCACACAGGGGCCTGAATGCGCGCCACCACCCCAACCCAGGGGGCTGGATGCCAACCACCACAACCACCCTCAACCAGGGGGGCAGGATGCCTACCACTACTACCACCCTCAACCAGGGGGGCAGGATGCCTACCACTACTACCACCCTCAACCAGGGGGGCAGGATGCCTACCACTACTACCACCCTCACCCAGGGGGGCAGGATGCCCACCACTACTACCACCCTTAGCCAGGGGGCTGGATGCCTACCACCACCCTTAGCCAGGGGGGCTGGATGCCCACCACTACTACCACCCTTAGCCAGGGGGCAGGATGCCTACCACTACTACCACCCTCACCCAGGGGGGCAGGATGCCCACCACTACTACCACCCTTAGCCAGGGGGGCTGGATGCCTACCACCACCCTTAGCCAGGGGGGCTGGATGCCTACCACTACTACCACCCCCACCCAGGGGGCAGGATGCCTACCACTACTACCACCCTCACCCAGGGGGGCAGGATGCCCACCACTACTACCACCCTTAGCCAGGGGGCTGGATGCCTACCACTACTACCACCCTCAACCAGGGGGGCAGGATGCCCACCACTACTACCACCCTTAGCCAGGGGGCTGGATGCCTACCACTACTACCACCCTCAACCAGGGGGGCAGGATGCCTACCACTACTACCACCCTTAGCCAGGGGGCAGGATGCCCACCACTACTACCACCCTTAGCCAGGGGCGGCTGGATGCCTACCACCACCCTTAGCCAGGGGGGCTGGATGCCTACCACTACTACCACCCCCACCCAGGGGGCAGGATGCCTACCACTACTACCACCCTCACCCAGGGGGGCAGGATGCCTACCACTACTACCACCCTCAACCAGGGGGGCAGGATGCCTACCACTACTACCACCCTCACCCAGGGGGCAGGATGCCCACCACTACTACCACCCTTAGCCAGGGGGCTGGATGCCTACCACCACCCCTTAGCCAGGGGGCTGGATGCCCACCACTACTACCACCCTTAGCCAGGGGGCTGGATGCCTACCACTACTACCACCCTCAACCAGGGGGCAGGATGCCCACCACTACTACCACCCTTAGCCAGGGGGCTGGATGCCTACCACTACTACCACCCTCAACCAGGGGGCAGGATGCCCACCACTACTACCACCCTTAGCCAGGGGGGCTGGATGCCTACCACCACCCTTAGCCAGGGGGCTGGATGCCTACCACTACTACCACCCCCACCCAGGGGGCAGGATGCCTACCACTACTACCACCCTCACCCAGGGGGCAGGATGCCCACCACTACTACCACCCTTAGCCAGGGGGCTGGATGCCTACCACTACTACCACCCTCAACCAGGGGGCAGGATGCCCACCACTACTACCACCCTTAGCCAGGGGGCTGGATGCCTACCACTACTACCACCCTCAACCAGGGGGCAGGATGCCTACCACTACTACCACCCTTAGCCAGGGGGCAGGATGCCCACCACTACTACCACCCTTAGCCAGGGGGCTGGATGCCTCACCACCACCCTTAGCCAGGGGGCTGGATGCCTACCACTACTACCACCCCCACCCAGGGGGCAGGATGCCTACCACTACTACCACCCTCACCCAGGGGGCAGGATGCCTACCACTACTACCACCCTCAACCAGGGGGGCAGGATGCCTACCACTACTACCACCCTCACCCAGGGGGGAAGGATGCCCACCACTACTACCACCCTTAGCCAGGGGGGCTGGATGCCTACCACCACCCTTAGCCAGGGGGCTGGATGCCCACCACTACTACCACCCTTAGCCAGGGGGCTGGATGCCTACCACTACTACCACCCTCAACCAGGGGGGCAGGATGCCTACCACTACTACCACCCCCACTCATAGGATGGACAATGCATGACACAACAAGCACACCACAACCTAGGGAATGCAAGATTAAGACATCCCCCCACCACCATGACAAGCGTGTGAGCAGGCTGTGTCAAATGCCTACAACACCGAACATGACATTGAACATACAATGTGACCCCCTAGCACATGTGCCACACATATATGTGTGTGGCACCCACAATGCAAGCAGCCCATGACCATTGTGGCAATGGGGCCTAAACCCCCATCATCACAGTGACCAAAAGGCAAGTGTGGGGTCCATAGCTGAAGCACATTTTGACCATTGTGGCAATGGGGCCTAAACCCCCATCATCACAGTGACCAAAAGGTAAGTGTGGGGTCCATAGCTGAAGCACATTTTGACCATTGTGGCAATGGGGTCTAAACCCCCATCATCACAGTAACCAAAAGGCAAGTGTGGGGTCCATAGCTGAAGCACATTTTGACCATTGTGGCAATGGGGCCTAAACCCCCATCATCACAGTGACCAAAAGGTAAGTGTGGGGTCCATAGCTGAAGCACATTTTGACCATTGTGGCAATGGGGTCTAAACCCCCATCATCACAGTAACCAAAAGGCAAGTGTGGGGTCCATAGCTGAAGCACATTTTGACCATTGTGGCAATGGGGCCTAAACCCCCATCATCACAGTGACCAAAAGGTAAGTGTGGGGTCCATAGCTGAAGCACATTTTGACCATTGTGGCAATGGGGTCTAAACCCCCATCATCACAGTGACCAAAAGGTAAGTGTGGGGTCCATAGCTGAAGCATAGTTTGACCATTGTGGCAATGGGGTCTAAACCCCCATCATCACAGTGACCAAAAGGCAAGTGTGGGGTCCATAGCTGAAGCACATTTTGACCATTGTGGCAATGGGGTCTACACCCTCATCATCACAGTGACCAAAAGGTAATTGTTGACAAAGAAAGAGCTGCAACTGCCAAACTGCATGGATCATTCCTGGTCACAGAACCAAAAACTCATCTGTGGCAAAGTAGTGTATGTGTCCCATTGCAACATAAATTGGGGGAGCCAAATACTGCAGTGCAAATGAAACATTCCTTTGGCCATGTGCAGACAAACAACACCCATGGTGGCTGAGACCGTCAACAGTCATCAATGACACAATGACAGAAGTGACCATCAGAATGCAGAACCACATATTTGCACCAATGGGCACACAAATGCAGATACCCTGTGGAGACAGCAGATGTGAGGTGAACAGATACCATACCATGGCAGCAATGGGACACACAAACCATGATCACTGTGCTGACCGATGACCTAGGAGTCCCAGGGACAGCAGGGGAAACACACCAAACAACATACAGCCAATGGCACACCCAAGATATGCCAATGCAGTGGTGCAGATGCACAAACACTAACAGGCAGACCAACACTGTCATCATACACAGCAGGTGAGGGGTGGGGGTGCCAGTGTCCCCAGGCAACAACACAACACATGAGGAGAGCTGAATACCAATCATACAGATGTGCATACACTGCCACACTAAGGTAACTCATGGATCCAAATCCCCTATGTGGGCAAGCAGGCATTGACAGGTGAGAGGGAGCACAAAACACACATGTCACACAGGCACGTAGGAACAACAACTGACACAGCAAGTCACAGACACACCACAGCACCACCCCCAGGGCCCCCACAATGTGGTGACCCTGGGCTGAAGAAAAATACCACTGTGATGACAAAGCTAAATGTCGTTCACACTGTGAACCACAGTCAGGTGTCCTGAGCAACTAACTACCATCACACCTACACAAGCACAAATCAATCAGCATGGCCAGTAAGCCAAGGCCAACATGGAGGCAGGGGACTAGCCGGGCAACAACTCTCATCTGCACACACTCAAGACCACACCCCTCGACCTCCAACAATGTGCAGCAGTGAAGTACACATGCACTGGTGACATTGCACATGCACCCATTACTATTCCAGGGTGGTGGGTGGGAACCAAGGTGTAGAAACACATCACACATGGACACTCAACAAGACTCCTGAATGTCTGACACACTGCACACTACGCTGTACATGGACATGACGGCAATACCACACCGACCAATGGGATCCCAGCCACAGTCACACACCAATGAAGAAGCCAAGGTCACCCACAAAGAACACACATAGACAACAACCAACATTGCAGCCCGGACCCTAAGGAGTGCCAGCAGTCACACACACAACGTGTCACAATCACTGAAAGATAACACAAACTGGAAATCACATGACAGGGGCAAACAACAAGTGCCAAAGGGAAACCTGACTGTGACCCATCTGCGTCAGCACACAAACTCTGCCCTGACAGCAAACACACCTATGGGTGACACCCTGATGACCAGTAATGTGCCATGCACCCACATCACAGAGAACACAGGGAGAAGACTTTGGGGAACATAGCTCAAGTCAGCAAGCATCACAAACAGGTACAACACTAGGGATCACAGCATGCGCAGATGAATGGAAGTGAACACACAGACATGCACATACAACACACACCTTGGGCGCAGGCAATGTCACACGTGTACACACTGCCATGAGGGGACTCCACTCCTGTGTGAGGAAAGCTGTGCCATATGTTGCCTCAGTAGGGCCCCATCATGTCAGCTGAGCACTTGGTCACACAATCAACAATTAGCACCAAATGAGGGCTCCCATCACATCAGCCTGGTCATGGATGTGCCAACGGAATCATCAGCACAGATCCAACACACTTGTATAGCAATGTTGCACTGACTACACGGATGAGTCCCTCCCCATTGATGCCCAAACCTGCATGTCCACTGGAGATGGCAACACGGTCAGGGAAGTAGACAAAAGCAACGATGGCAGGCACAACAGATGTGCAGGGGTGGAAGCCACAGATGTGAAATTGCCAATGTAAGTAGGAAACCCATTGCCAAATACTGAACACATGACACCCTCAGATGCTGCTATTGATGACATGGATACACCACATGATAGGACACATTCCCCCTGGACCACATGGGTTCCTGCACAGTAACACTTCATAATCATGAGACCAGATATCACCATCACTGCAGCAAGGGCATGGTTAGCTGCACCAACAACATGTACATCTGAAGCATGAGCACTAGAGAAAAGAAAGTTGCTTTATTCAGCATATGTGTTGAGGCCAAACGAAGTCCTGAAAAAGAGCAAAGGCCAATGGCCAGTCCATTGTCAAAGTTCAAACAGGGTGACACTGGCAGATGTCACCCTACGCATGCCTGCACAATACCAGGGACAATCCACTAGGAGGGGCAACCGGGGGCAGGCCAGGCACCGCAGGGACAGGATCAGGGCTCACCAGGGGGAGTCAGGGAAGGGGTGGTGGGTGCTGGAGAGCCACTGACAACTGCAGTGGAGGTGTCTGACATGGTGTGTGCCGGCACAACTGGGGGCATGACACAGATGTCGTGGGTGCCGGCACAACTGCAGTGGACCCTGCAGATGGGGTGGACAGGTCCGCCACTGCAGTGCCCAAGTCAGACAGGGCGGTAGTGGACTCCACTGCAGTGCCTACCTCCAGGGGAGGAGAATGGGGAACAGGCAAGGTGGGTTGGACAGAGGGGGAGGACACCCTCACCACATCAGTGGCACAGACAAGCGCAGCGGGGGTGTGGTGCTGGGAGAGCAAGTGGCAGGGGAGAAGGCCGGAGCATCTTGGGGATGGTATATCTGTGGGTGGGGGAACCTGGGGCAGGGTGTGGTGGGGGCACCTGTGCAGTGGGGGCCTGAGGGATGGAGGACGGAGACCTTGTGCCTGAGCTGCAGGGCGGTGGCGGGGTCTTGCTCTTAGCACTCCGGGGGACTTGCGGGTGGGGGCCTCAGTCCGTCTGCGCCTGGGGGAGGGTGTCCGGGGGCGAGGGGCACTCTGCTCCGTGTGGGTGGGCTTCCTCTTCCCCGGGATGCTGGAGCAGCTTCATCGGTGGGGAAGAGGCCGAGGTCACAGAGGAAGAGCTGCTGTGACTTTGGGGTTGCAGGTGAGGCAAGGGAGGGTGCTTTGGAGGGAGAGGGAACTGAGGACTGCGCAGTGCATGTGGATGCGTGTGTGTGTTCCAGGGCCCCATCCCCTGTGAGTCTGGCTTCAGTCCCCTGAATGTGCTTG